>PVIJ01010979.1:0-39236 GCA_004024925.1 Scalopus aquaticus
TCCCTCTCCCTCTCCCTCTCCCTCTCCCTCTTCAGTTTAAAGCCCATAAACCAGGCTTCTCTTGGTTAGTGGGGCATGAAAAGTTGGATCTGTTCAGAGAAAAGTTCATCAGTATGGGTACAACTATGCTTTTCAAATATGAAAGATTCCAAACAACACAAGTAAGGGACACTAAGTAAAGTCCATGTGAGAGTTAAAATGCAAAAGGAACAGGGATGCTGGAAGATGGCTCAGCTGGAGGGTTTTCTTCTCCTTCCAGTTTCTCACTGATTACTCTAATAGTGACCATGGCACTTATGTCTGATCTCCTTTAAAAGAGCTCCAGCTCAAAGCCAAGGGAGTCAGGCAGATCAATGGAAATACACTGCTGAGGGGAGCAGCAGGCGAGGCAGGACTGCAGCGCCATGTGGGAATCTCCCGGGCAGGGCATCAAACTCGCATTGCCACTGCCAACAGCTCCACAGCGCAGCACTTAACCACTGCGCCACCAGGGAGGCCCAAAAGTACTACTTTATTAAGGACCATATTGGACAATTGCACAGTCTCTTAAATTGGGTAGCTGGCCTGGGGAATGCTGTGAAAGAGAAGAGTTTGTCCTCACTAAAGCACAGAAAGAACAAAGAGTTGGTACTGAGCTTTCATTTTCTGGTTTTGCCATTAGATGAATTCCTAATGATCAAATAAGTATTTCCATATTATCATCCTTTACTTTATTATGAAAATTCTACAGGGGAGGGGGAAGAAGAGAGCCCAAAATAGAAGAGAAAAGAGCACAAGGGACTATGGTGATGGCTCACGGGTGAATTGGTGGTGGGAAAGCTAAGGGGGATACACAATAATGTAAAGATATAAATTAAATTAAAATATCTATATATGTGAAAATAATTAACCCTTAAATGTTCTCAGCAAGTGAAAAACATGAAAGTCCAGTTTAATGTCCAATCACAAGAAAATGACATGGAACTGCTTTAGAATAGCATCAATATTTATGTATTTTGGAAACAACAAACAAAACACTTTGCTGCTATTCCTTTATTTTATCTTCAGATGATCCCCTGATTATCATTAATCAATCATTTGTTTCCTTCTTTGTACTTCTTGTGATAACTCACCTCGGTCCTGGTGCCGATGACGTTTCCAATATAATAAGATTGAGATTAAGACCAGAAGAATTAGCAAGGAAACAATACTTAATAATAATGGAACTGAAAACCAGAAGCCTATAGATATCAAAGAAAGAAAAGGAAACACAAAGTCACAAAGGAAAACTGTGGAAGCAAAAAATCTTGATGATACACACATCATCAAACATATGGAGGTCTATATTTGTGACTTCATATTATAAGTAACACTAAAATAATAATAATCACTAATGGTTTATGTGGTTACTATGTAATAAGAGTTCTGAATGTCTTATCTCACTAAGTCAAAATAGCCTGAGTTAAGTATTATTATTATTATCATCATCTAACCAATTAATTAAAATACTGACACTCAGACAAGGAAGCACAAATCAAAGTAATAATAGAACCAAGATTTGGTCAATGGTTTCTTTGCCTCCAATGCTATATTCTTTATCAACTCTAAAGTAGCATTGACCCTGAACAACTCAGATTTGAGTTGTGTGGATCCACTTAGATATAAATTTTCTTGTAAACTTATAATATTGATAAATACAGAACTGTAAATTTTTTCTTAAGATATTCTCAATAACATTTTCTTTTGTCTAGCTTTATTTTCATAACAGTATATAATATATAAAACATATAAAATATGTATTAATCAACTTTATGTTATTGGTTAAGGTTACTGGCCAACAATAGGCTGCTAGTTGTTAAGTTTTAGGGGTGTTGAAAGTTAGACTTGGATTTTCAACTTTTGGAATGGGGTGGTCAGCATCCCTAGCCCCCAAGTTGTTCAGTTGTTCAAGGGTCAAATTTTTGAAAATACATAGAAGTATAATGGAAAAAACATGAATCTCAAATGTCATGATTCAAACCCCCCCCCGCCCCCGGAATAACTCATCTCAATGTTTTCATTGTATTTCTTCTAATATATGCCTTTGTTATTAACTCTTTTTTCAATGGTCAATAAATGCAAATCAGCCTGAATATAAGCTCCTCAGTGTGACTTTGCAATAAATAGGCAGAGGAAGAGATCCCTGATCTGGGAGCCTCTAACATCTTCTCTGTATGCCATAATGGGGTCTGCCACATCATAATATAGCTAAGCACCTTCAGACCTGCATCTGTCCAAACTTAATAATCATAATGCTTGACATAGTTCTTTAAACATCAAAGCTTTTTCATAACTGTCACAGAATGAATAGTAATGCAAATGACATATAAACACAGGAAATTCTATAAAAGTCTACTTTGGTATTTTTTTAGAAAAGAGAACATACTCCTTTTCATGTTCTTGTCTTTTAGGGAAATTTGCCTGACTAAATTGAGCATTTCTTCACAAAAGTCCAAAAATAACACCACAAACCTTTTGACCAAATATACCTAAATGCTGACTTTTTGATTAGTCTGTTTTTTTAAGGACCCCTGAAATGACTAAAGGAGAGTTCTTCTCATCAATCACACATTGCTGGGCAAAGTTTTCTAGGTTTTATTGCTCAAGCTGTCCCTCCTGACAAAAGCAGCAATATCACCTTAGAGGCTTATTACTCATCCAGAGTAACTACTTCAAAACTAGAGAAGAGGAAAGCTTTAGCTGTTTTCATGAACATGTTCTGTTTCCAAGGCTGCTATCTTTGTTCTCTGACCCAGGATGCTGACCTTTTGCATCAATCATACAAGAGAAGCAGCTTAGGTAGAGACACAGATCAAAAGGGTTCTTGAACAGGATGTGGTGTGTTTTTAAAAGGAAAAGAAAAACACCACAGATCAGCCCCTCCCTAAAAAGTCTATGGCAACATTTGCAGTGTGGATTATGCTAAAATTTCATCACAGATGACACTTCTGGGAAATCTTCCTAGTCCTTTCAGATCAAGTTCCTCCCCACGCTCAGACCTCCCATGCTGCACCATAGCTTTCTCATCAAAGCATTTGACACAAAGTGTGAGAATGCCCACTCACTTCTCTGTATTCACAGTAAAGTAGAAGTTCTGTGAATGCAGGGACTAAGTCTTGTTTACTGTCACATTTCAGTGACACAACAGACACTTAATAAATGTGGAAGATAAATGAATGAGTGGATCCCAGCAAAAGTACTTGGTATGCAAGTAGCATGCACACAGACCAAAGTAAAATTGGCCTTCCTTGCTTCCTCAACTTTTTGTTTTCTACCTACTCCATTCTTGCTCCAATTAGCTCCTTTGCTGTGAGGATAAAAGTTTGTACAGGGCATTCAACAATGTCCAGGTGTGTGCACACAGTCATCTTTTCCCACCTTCTCTTACCTTTGTTCAAGGTTTGCTTGAAGTCGGTTACAGTCCCCAGGTGCAGCACCTGACAGGTCACCTCTTTTCCCACCTGACTCTTGGGATCTTTAACATGAAGGACGCTGGTCACAGATGTGGTCCCATTGGGGTGTGAGAGAATCTCAGTACTGTTCTCGATCCCTGACCCTGAGACCTTCCAGGAGATCACGGGGACTGGGCGGGCATTGGCAGAGCAAGTGATATTTAGGTGGTCTTGAAAGAATTTATAGTGAAGGGATACTGTGGGCTGTACTGGGACAAAAAGCAAAGGTGGTCTCCGGTCAGTTCAGCACCTCATCTGAGTCCCACACGTTGTTCAGAGAGGTAAGAGAAAGGTAGTGGGGGCCAGAAAATTAAGGTGGCATTGCAACTCAAACTAGACCTTCTCCTGCATCTAATTCTTGTAGTGTCTAATTTGCTAACCTGTAGTATGGAAATGGAACTAATATAACCTGTGACAAGAAAGACCCTCTCTGTAGTTTGCCTGTAGAATTAACTGAATGGGCAGGTAATCTTCTCTCCCAATATGCCTCCATTTCCATGAGCAATGCCATATTCTTGCTTTCCTTTGGGTATTCCTCTAAAGAGCTTTATGATACCTCCACAATCAACACCTCCAAACAAGTTGCCTTCACTAGGGCAGTTTCAGAGCTAAGAGCCAAGATAGGGGCTGCCATTAAGAGATAGCCTTTTTCTTCTTGGAGTGGGACCAGTGAATGAGATGGGTGGAAAGTTCCTTTTTGGAATCTACACAAAATGGAATCCATAATCATTACCAGAAAATCATATAATAACAGTTAGAGGGATCTTGGAGATCACTTTACGGAGTTAAGAGAAAATAACTAGCTTATGAGAAAAAGACAGTATTTTGAGGCTAGCTATACTCTGTGCCCTTTTAAAAGTACTATGACTAATGAGTTCACTTTCTTTGTAATATGACTTTATCTCTGCTGAGCAAATGCAGACTTGCCTTTCTGTGTCTGGTTTTAGAATCCACAAGATAATTAAAGGGCAATGCTAAATGAAAGCCTGGTCTTTGCTTAGAGTTTCAAGATGTGCATGGGTGGCAGTGGGTTGGAGGACAGAGGGTTTTAAATGATGACTGTCCAAACAGTGTCTAGATTACTGGTGCACTGTGTGAAGAGAGATAAAAGGAAGAGAAGTATGGTTGATGTGGCCAGGATGGGTGGCAGGATCCTCAGGAGTATGGAGAATGACTTAGATGAAAGCTGTATGGTGTGACTAGAAAGGGTCAGTATGGAAAAGAGCAATAGTATTTCTAGCTGGAAGACTCAAGGGAGTATAATTTTCAGATGAAAAATAATGCAAAATATTATGAACAATGGAGGGTAAAATAGGAGAAAGAGAGAAAAAAAGAAGAGAAAAACGAGACAGAAGTGAAAAAATATGACAGGAAAGAAAACAAAAAAAAATGAGATTGGTAGAAATAAGGAAGGGAGAGTAGGTAGGGGTGGAGGAAAGAACAGGCAAAGAGAAAGGGAGGACTAGAATGAGGTTATGCCCTGGCATGAAGAGAGCCTGGTATAAGATTCTGTAGAACAGACTCATTAAAGGCAACATAAGTGAAAAAGACCTGCGGTTAATCATAACTCCCTAACATTCTTATCTACTGTGTCTCCTCATACACCAGGATACTTAGCTGACATACTTATACTCTCACTTTTTTGGTCTAAGTTAGCTTTCTGCATCCTAAAGTCACCAACAACTGTACCACGTTCCAAAATTAGCCCTTACTCCTATTTCCCAATTGTTGATCTCAGCCATGTGTCAGCTGATGAAATGAATCTTGTTAAACCAAGCCTTTTTAATTTTAAAATAATGCTTACTATCCATTAAGTCACTAATAAGCATCAGGCTTGATGAGCCTCTGCAGCATGCCCCCTGTTCAATCCTGGGACAACTACACTGAAGCAAAATCAGAGGAACTATCCCAACTGGTTCCAGGTTATCCCAGTCTGGCACTGTCCTTAAATATCTAAAAGTTAAAGCTTTTAGAGGCCATAGAAATTATATATTTCACATTCACTTTTCAAACAAATAAATTCTTTAACGAGAGTGGTCAGGACTCTTCTGGAGTCACATGGTTTGCTAATGAAAAGCAGGCCTGAATCATCTCATTGCTTATGGAGAACTTGTCCTTCCCATGGTCCTCAATTAACTCTTGCCAGCAGTAGGATTCCTCAGAGCAAAGGTAACTCCAGCAGAGACTCAATGCAATGCCATGAACTCTCCAAATAACCATAACCACATGAAAGACTAAATGTTTTCTCATGATCCTTTCTGAGGTTAGGATCATGAAAACACTACAATACCACCATGTTCCAAACACTCTTGAAAATAACATTGCTAGCCAAGACAATGTATTTCAGAGACTCTCACCAGAGAGGGTAAGGCAGGGTTCTCCCAAGATCGTCCCAGAACCAAAGATATTGAAGAGGCACTTGTAACATCCCTCGTCTTCCAAGGTAGTATTCCAGAAGGTAATGGTTGAGTTATTGAGTTCCAGCTGTGTGATGTTTATCTTGCCCTGATAAAGAGGTTGGACTACAACCCCATGTTTCTTGCTGAAGGTGACCATGTTTTCTGGGCTACCAGCCTTGACTTTCTGCCATGTCACAATCAACACTTCCTGAGAAGTTTGCAGAGAGCATCTTAAGGAAGCAGGTGTGTTCAACAGCTCTCTTTTATTTTCGGTGACCACTTTAACCATGGAATCAAAAAGAACATTTATATTTTAAAACTTTAGTGCATACACAAATAAGTATTTTTCTGAATAAAAACAATGCACATTCAAAGTCAAATGCAGAAAAGTTAGGGGGAAATTCAAATAAAAAAACATCTACATTTCCTGATGTTGCTAGAGAAATATAAGATGAACTCTTGGCATTTGTCACAAGATGGATAGAACTAGAGGGCATTATGTGAAGCAAAATAAGTCAGAAGGAGAAATACAAATATGAGATGGTTTCACTCATGTGTGAAATATAAAGAAACAGAGTCAGAAAGCACCAAACCAAAACCTCTAGAAATCTGACTGTTAAGGCAGCTACCAGAGAGGGAGAGGAGAGGAGAGAGTAGAAAAGGAGTAGTGGACTAATGGGCTTGATGGTGGGTGTGGTATGTTATCATACACCTGAAGAGGTGTAATTCTCTATTTCATAATCATCTACAATGTTTCAAGCCAGTGTTGCCTTAATAAAAAATTACATAAGTAAATAATTTTAAAAAATAATAATTTAAAAACCTGTAATGATTCAAGCATCAGTCCAGAAAGACTTAAAAGGAGAGAAAAGGGATAAATGAAGACAAAAATCTATCAGGGACAAAATTTATTTTCAATGATGAAAGAACTTTCATGTACCTAACAACATAACTCTGATGTATACAAAAAGCTAATATAGCTACAAATAAAAATGTATGAACCCTCAATCATAATGGGGAGAATTTTCAATTAGAGATTCAATTAGACATTGCAATTAGAGATTCAATATTTCCAATAAGTAGAAAATTTATATATATGTATATTTAAGTGTGTGTTTATAAACTTTTACCCAAAAAAGAAAATAAATCTTTTCAAACACATATGAAACATTCCTAAAAATTAACTTGAATGAAAATAAAAGAAAGTTTGCTGCTTCATAACCTGGAACACTGATCACAATGTAAAAAAAAATTTAGAAATGTACGTATTTCTTTTCACTCTTTAATTATACCAAAGATTATCATAAGAATGATAAATTACTACAAATGGCAACTAGAATACAACATATTAATATCTATGGAGATTGATAAAGCAATTCTCAGAGGGAAATATTCAATCCTAACTTCATTAGGAAAAAAGAAAGATATATATGTCGCTACATCCACATATATATCCAAACCTTCCATGGCTTCCACCCCTCTTCCAAAATGGGAGTGAATTAATAAAGATAAAAGCACACATTAATGAAGTGGTACATAAAATGTAGAGTTAATAAAAAATACAAAATTCTGGGTTTTTTAAGAAAAATATTGACTAACATATTCAGAGAAAAAAGAATGTAACAAAAAGCAAAAATATCCTCTCAACAACCTCCAAGAACATCAGAAATGAAATAGTGGGCCTGGTCACAAGTACATACTGAAAACCCAGAGTGGTGCATAAGTGCAGGTTGAATGAGGTATACTCTTGGTAGATGTGAAATTTCTAGGGACAGTATGTGCTGTTTGGTTGGATTTCCTAAATGTTTGTTCAGATATTACAGAAGAAAGAATTGAAAAAAATGCTGCTTTTAAATTGGAGAATAGAAAAGGGAGCAAAAGTAAAATTTTGACTTCTTGGTTATTTTTTTCTCTTGAACTATGGAAGAAATAATTTGGCAGAAAGTTTAAATGACTTTGCTGCTTATATGAAATTTCATTTAGATCCCCTCAGTCAGCCAGTAAATTCGGTGTTGCAGATGGTGCGAAGTCTGCCCTTCCTTCACCACGTGGCCCACCCTGGGAAGGCTTCTAGAGCAATACCACACTGAAGGTGATGAAAGGCAGCGGCAAAGTGAGGAGTGGCCTCCCATTGGGCAGAGCAGAAAGGTCTGCACAATTCAGGAGGTAAGTAGACAGCACAGAGATCGGTTTCACGTGACAGACCATGTGAACCCAAGTAACCTCTGATTTCATTATTTTATAGATAGACGATAGGCAGGTAGGTAGGTAGATCTACCTAGGTAGGTAGATAGGTATATGCTGTAAAAGAGAGCCATACCCACTGGGAAGGTTTACTGCCAGATCACCTCCCAAACAGTGGTACTCCTCATACTCCTCCGTGCATTCCCATATCCTCAAAAACCTAAGGAATTACTCTTTGCAAAAGTTATTTAATTCGAAATGTGAAAAACAGTATCTTAACTTAGAAAAAAATATTTTTCCTGTCTGGTTTTATCCATGGAAACAGTTTCTAAATAGCCAAGTATGCTTCCACACCCAAACAAAATGTGGAAAGCAGAAAGAACCACTCCCACTCCTTCAAGCAAATTACATGTTTAATAATCCATGCAGACCAATGGACTAGCACAGCAGAAACATGGGCAAACATCTCCACTCCAGAAATTGTGTTTGTTGAGTCCTAGCAGGGGTATTGTGTATCTTTACCTTGTGCCTTGCACAGCATCATCACTGCCAGCATCCAAATCAGTGTGTAGGTAGGCAAATGACAGAAAGGCCTCCTGAGCACCTGAGGACAGAAAGTATAGCAATGGGCTCTGGATTTGGACAAAGCCAGGGAAGCTGCATCTGATCATTATTTCAAGGAGTCTTGCAACTAACGTTTTAACTGCCAGAGTTTGGTTTAGGAAAGCAGAAACAAAGACTATAAATGAAAGAAATAACAGACTGTGCTGGGGATATGAGAGGGAACAATGACCACATGGCTCCTTTGAGAGAGCAATCTTTAGCAATTTGAGGCCTTGCTCCCAAAGCCACTATTGTCAAATACAAGGTTTCCAAGACTTCGGATTTCAGGAGAAAACAAACTGCCAGGAATACACACAGAGAACAGAGACCACATCTGTTCAGAGCATTCACTTCCAAAATAATCCACATCTGATCATATTTAAAATGGAACTCAGAAGTAACCGTTTTCAGAAGTGCAACTACCTTGACTTTTATAGGTAGATTTTCCAGCAAATTCTGCAAATTTTATATAAATTTAAACACCAGTAATGGCTT
This sequence comes from Scalopus aquaticus, assembly GCA_004024925.1. NCBI lineage: Eukaryota > Metazoa > Chordata > Mammalia > Eulipotyphla > Talpidae > Scalopus > Scalopus aquaticus. Next base: position 9,152 of record PVIJ01010979.1, read on the forward strand.
TGGTTGTTTTTTTATTTGTTTTATTGCTTTATTTTCAAGTGCCTTTCCTTGGCCTTTTTACAAATCATGGTGGTGTTTAAAGGAATTCTGGGAATCACTGTAAAATGAGAGGGTAGGCAAATACAGACAGACAAACTTCTTGCAGTAGCCCCAGTATCCCTTCCCCTGGGCTACATGCCTGTGTTCATTCTAAGGGGTACAGGCAAGATATGTAACTTTACCCTACTTTTCTCTATTTCTTTATTTTGCTGTAATAGATATTTAAGAAGTATAGGTTTCCCTTGTATTTTTATTTAACTGAACTGCATTTTTATTTCATGTAGCTATTCCAACTAGAGGTAAAAGTTTGAGTCAATGCCACATAATCTGTCAAGTAACCCCCGTCACCAATGCTTCATGATTGCCTCAATCTTTTAACATCACCTCTACATTCTGGGGGCTTTGATAATGCCAGGTTACAGGACTACAGATCCTTGCTTATAACCATTTGCCCATGTTGGCATTCCCTAAGATAACTATATTCCCCTTGAGTCATCTCTGTACTTGGTATGTGCCACCAAAACATGTTCTTACAGTGAATTAAACAGGCAACTGTTTAATTCAGAAAGAAAAGTTTAATTTAGAAAGAAATACAGTGATTGAGCAGAAGGGAAGTCTTGCTAATAAATATATACATGCTTTTTCTGGCTGACTTGAGTTTGGACTATCAAAAATTCTGGATGTGTGAACTACATCAAATCTTGAAATACAGGAGGAAAAAAAAGAGTGCAACCTGTCTGTTAAAAAGACTCCTAGAATAGTGACTGATACAAATTAGCCCTAAGTAAATGCTGTTTCAACTATGAGGATTAAGCATCTCATTCTCTCATGTTCTCTCCACTCTCCCAGTTCCATGTTCCTCATTCTTCCTATGCTGGGCAAAGGGAAATTCTGCAAGACCCTCTGCCTCACTCCCAAGTATGTGTCTATCTCAGTTTTTCTGCTTCCTTGCCATGATGGGTAGGCTTCCACTTCCCACAGTTTCTCGCCAGAAATAGCTGTTTTCTGTTCTTGAATTTTAGCACGCACCTCTAAGTTCTATTTACTAGCCTCTTGAATAGGACACTGGTGTCTGAACAGAGATATAGGTCAGTCCTTTGTCTCCCTCTCAGCTTAAAAAATGTTTATTTCTCATAGGATCAGAAAAGTTGGTTCCTCTACCACTTTGTATTCTTCTTGTCAACTCTTTTTTTTTAAATGATCACTAAGACCTTGGTCTTGCAGCATTTAGAGTTTTAAAACTCAAAAACTTAGGCTCTCACTATCTCAAAACATTGGCTTTTGAAACTAAAGTCTTCCTTAGCAATTTAATTCCACACCATTTTTTTTTTTTAACCATAATGCCTCTCTCACACATGGAAATCCAGACTCCAACAAAAAACTATAATGGAGAATGCAGAATGGATTGGCTCTCACAGTGAAATAACTGTTTTCAAACAAAAGAGGAAGCAGACGCTCACCAAAACACAAGGTGTGTGGACTGGGAACCAGCAAAGTTTAATTCAGAAAGAAATACACAGTGATTGAGGCAAAAGGAAAGCCTTGTTAATAAATACATACTTGATTTTTCTGGCTGCCTTGAGTTTGGACTATCAAAAATTCTGGATGTGTAAACTACGTTACAATCTCTTGATGTACAGGGGAAAAAAAAGAGTGCAACCTGTCTGTTAAAAAGACTCCTAGAATAGTGACTGATACAAATTAACCCTAAGTAAATGCTGTTTCAACTATGAGGATTAAGCATTGAAAGCACTTGATACAGAGCCTAAAATATACTAAATGCTAATATGAGGATAGCAAAAAATAAAATCATTAATCATATACAAGGAATAAAACATGGAAATGGAGGCTCCACTTCTGCCCTTTGCCAAGAGTACCTTGGTCCTAAAGGCCTCCCTCTTACCTGACAGCTGCCCATCTGGCATTGCTCTATATATACATTTCCCCCTCAATGTTTTTACAAATCCTGATCTAGTACATGGCTTGGAAAAATTAATCTGTTTCCTTATTTGTAAATCCTGCTTTGAAGGATACTAATGAAGGCTACAAACATCTAGAATACAGTGGACAGTGAATGGCAGACCACCCTCTCCTTTGTGAAGAAAGAGAAATAACTGGCTATGTGGTCTTGCCAATAAACTGTACATGGGGAAAAAAAAAACTTAGCTCGAGGCATTACTTGCAACACGATATTAATTTTTAAAAATTGCTAATTTATTTTTTAGATAGTTATATCAATATAAATAAAAGCCCTTCTCTTCATTTGGAGTCATGTAAACAGATCCTGCCTGAATAAACACAATGTTTCCCACTCTTGGATACAGTGGATTTTACGGACTCTTTAAGGCTTCTGACCGCAAAAACCCAGAAGATGGAGAGACCCCTCAGCATCAAGGAGGGAGGGAGCTACCCTGGAAACATTGAACCCTTAATTCTGCAACCCCACGCCAGCTTTTGTGACAACACTTAGCCAATGCCCGGGTAACAGTAGGCGCCTCTGCCCAGCTCTCCCCATAGAATAACAATGACCGCTTCAGTGTTAACTGCTTTTACTAGGGTTTTCATTGAGGACCGAAACGCCAAGACCACCTGCAAATCATCTCTCAGAAGGGAATATCAGCTTCTCGGCGAGGTTTAAACTCTGAAAAGAAAGGCCAGGCAGAAACCCCAGGAACAAGCTCGGAGCCCACTGAGGCGAGCCTCCGCCACCCGGAAACCCCGCGCGACCCGCCGCTCGGGGACCCGCAGCCCCGCGCCCTCTTCCCCTCGTCGGTCCCCGCTCACCAGCCTCTCGAGCCTCTCCATCCTGGTTTGCTGAGGAGCGCTCTTGCCTGCCATAAAATGACTGGGGGTTCTCCCACCCATTACTAGGTTCCAGAATTCATGCGCCGCCCACCCTCCCGCCCTTTCGCTTTCACCTCGCTGGTTTTTATCCTCGCAGCTCTCCCCGCCTTCATTCAAGCCCACCGTCTATTCCCCCCACCCTACCCCAGCATCGCCTTTTGCAAAGGCTTAAAAGGCTAGTGGAGGTTCCACTTTACTTGTACTGATTCTATTCTGTGCATTTTACACTCTTTTCATTTTCGTTTTATGGCAGAGAGAGAAAGCAAAGGGGGAGAGGAGATGGATTATTTAACTGCCTTAGCATTTGGTGGCGTGACAGTCTGCACTGTAAGTAGGCATGTTGGAAATGAAGATTTTAAAGAAATGTTATTCATGTCACTTATGAAAATGAAAAACGTTTTGAAGTTGAATTTGACCAATATACACTTTTTTTAAAAAGCAAAATAACTTTTATTTTATACAAAATGAAAGGATTTCTGTAATGCTCCCCTATTATAACCTGGCTTTTAAAAAATTATTACTGTAAGGATTTTCTTCCACTTGCAAGGATGATGAATATTCTTAGTTTGACAAGTTCCAGATTTCTTGAGTCTTAAAAAAAAATGGAAAAAAAGATTAATAAAATGTCCACCTCCTACAGCATTTTCTGTTTTCTTGCCACTACCTTCTGAGGAGGTACTGGCACAGGATTTGCAGTGCATCATTTTTTCAAAAGGGGGTGAGTCAGTGCCCACCTTGGTTGACATATCCTAAAAAAGGCTTTAAAATAAGACTTAAGTACCACAGAGACATTTAGCAATTTTTACTTTGACACATAATTTCCCTTCAAGATCCCCAAGATTTTCCCTTTACCTTTACCGTTACTTTTATATTCACATTTATTTTACATATGAAAATGAATGTGTGGGAAAATGAGTCACAAATTGAAAGGAGTGGAAAAGTTAGTTGATCAAAGAGGATCTTATATGTCCCACAAAAACAGCACCAAAGACAGTAGATGGCTACCTTAGTCATGGATTATATTTTTCAAGACCCCTAGTGGATGTCTGAAACCTTGGATGTACCAAATCTTATTTATACTATAAGTTTTCCAGTACTTCCATACCCATGACAAAGTTTAATTTATAAATTTGACATGGTAGTAGATTAACAACAATAACTAATAATGTTAACAATTAACTATAATACATGTGATCTCTCTGTCTCTCAAAATACTTACCATACCTATTATTTTCAGGTTGGTTGACCACAGGTAACAGAACCGTGAAAAGCAAACTGTGACTAAGGGAGCAGTACTGGAATTCAGTACTAGAGCCCATCTGTAGGTTCGCTGAGCAGCTATGAGATCTTGGGTAAGTTGTTGAATTACTTCATGATTCAGACAGAAGGAGCAAAATGGAATTGTTGAGTAACAAACTCATAACCTCTTGTAGCAATTAAGTATAGTTGTCCCTCACTATCCAGGGGGATTGACGCCAAGACCTAGAATATACCAAAATCCCTGGATGCTTAAGTTCTTTATATAAAGTGGCTTAGTAGCTGCATGTCACCTATGCACATCCTCCCACATACTTTAAATCATCTCTAGATTTTATAATACCTAATACAATTTAAATGCCTTATAAATACTTGTTATACTATGTTGTTTTGGCAATAATAATATGGGGGGGGAAGTCTGTATATGTTCAGTACATATAGACCCACTTGAAACTAAACTATATAGTTCATGTTTTCAATCTGATGTCAGTTGAATTATCTAAAATTGAACATGCAGATACTGAGGGTAATCCCTGCTAGATAATAAGGTTTCAATAATGTCACTACTACTTTATGTTAGAGTACAAAATTATTGCATATTTAACAAGCAATCCTAAAAGTAAGTTTCTCTTTTAGATTGTTTCTGTTTTCCAGCTTGGGTTTATTTGTAATAGTAGTTCCAAAAACATGTTGCTATATGATTTTTGTAAACATATATCATTCTATTAGATTATTTTTTATTGTTGCCAAATATATCTTTTCCTATTGCTTTATTTTTAATCTTTTCCTATTTTTCTCTCTATATAGATAATATTTGGTAGGTGATATTTTGTTTGACCTCAATTTTTTAAATCCACTGAAAAACTCTGTCCTAGATTATGAAATGATAGAACAAAATAAAGACATCATCAAACATGTAATTCTCAGCAAACGTGTTATGTCGTGACTGAATTTGATGACATTTTCAAAAGAGGTATTTTCATAACATGAAAATTTAATCCAGGAGGAAGTTACACAGGAAGATATATAGAAAGAATAAATAACATCAAAATTTATAATTGGATAGAAGAGAGATCCCTGAAATTGTCGCTAAATAAAATAATTCAATAATGAAACCTATATGGAAGGAAGACAGGGTTAATAAACAAGAGTATGAGAGATAAGTAAGAATTATGCTAAGATGTTATATTTAAGAAATCAACATAAAAATAAAAATAAGTTATATCTTAAGTAAGTTAGGGGAATGTATTAGAAGAATAGGCATAAGCTATGACACAAACTAATAACATTATTATTAGGATAATGTTAGATGACCTATAGAAAAAAAACATTTAAAATAATATTTTCTATTTGCTTGTGTCTTCCTTTTGTACAGTTTTTAGTATGCAAATTTTCATCTCCTTAGTTAAGTTTATTCCTAAGAAATTTAGGGGAGTTTGGGGAATATTATTATAAATAAAATTGTTTGCCTAATTTCCTTTTCAAGTATTTCATTGTTAATGTGTAGAAACACAACTTGATTTTGTATTCCGTAACTTTACTGAATTTGTTTATATGATCTAATAGCTTTCTTCCATTTGGAAGAAATCTTTAGGGTTTTCGACATATAAAATCATGTCAGCAAAAAATGTCAACCTTACTACTTTTGATTTTGATGACTTACTTTTCCTTTTCTTGCCAATTTGCTTTGACTAGAAATTCCAGTACTATGTTGAAAAGAAGTGGCAAGAGTAGGCATCCTTTCCTTGGTCCTGATTTAAGAGATAAAGCTTTCAGTTTTTCACTGTTAAGTATATTGATAACTATCAACTTTTCATATATGATCTTTATTATGTTGTGATACTTCCTTTTAGTCTTAGTTTGTTAAGAATTTTTATCTTAACGAGGTGTTGATTTTTGTCAATTTTTTTTCTATGTCTGTTTGGATAATGTGATTTTTAGCCTTTATTCTGTTAATGTGTTGTGTAGCATTAATTTTTCAGATGTTGAACCATTCTTGCATTCCAGGGACAAATCCCACTTGATTGTATGATCTTTTTAATGATGTTGAATTTGGTTTGTTGGTATTTTGTTGATGATTTTTTGCATCTATATTATTTGGGCATGTTAATCCATCATTTTCTTTCCTGTGGTATCTTTGGCTTTGATATCAAGGTAATACTGGACTTATAAAATGATTTTGGCAAATTCCCTTACCTTCACATTCTTGTAAGAGTTTGAGAAGCTATACATTAAATCTTTTTTTTTTTTTTAAGATTATTTATGTGTACAAGAGCTGGGGTGTAGGCCAGAGGTGTGGAATGGTGAGAGGATTCACCAGAGACAGAGTGGGGAGCAGAACAGACAGATTGACAGAAGTACACTACTGAGGGGAACAGAGGGCAAGACAGGAGAGGTCTGCTGTGCCATGTGGGAAGACCCCTGGCCAGGGATCAAACTTGTGTTGCAGTGGCTGCAGATAGCTTAACCCGTTGCACCACGAGGGAGGCCCTATACATTAATTCTTGTTTAAAAGTTTGGTAAAATTCACAAGTGAAACCTTCTATGCCAGGCATTTTTTGTTGAGAGGTTTTTGATTACTGATTTAGTCTCCATGCAAGTTATAGGAATATTCAGACTTATCTAAATAAGTAGGTCATATGTTTCTAGATATCTATCCATTTCTTCTAGGTTATCCAGTTTGTTGGTGTATAATTTTTCATAATACTCTCTTGTGATCCTTTTCATATTTGTATTATGAATTAGTGTCTCTTTCTTTATCTATTTGAATTGTCATTCTATTTTTCTTTGTCTAGCTAAGGGTTTATTGATTTTATCTTTTAAAAAATAAAGCTTACTTTTGCTTATTTTTTTATGTTTATCTATTGCCTATTTCATTTAGTTCTGCCTTTATTTTTGTTATTTCCTTTATTCTGCAACTTTGGGCCTAGGTTTTTCTTTTTCATGTAACTCCTTGAGATGTAGAGTTTGACTATGTACTGCTAATCAAAATCACTATTGCATTTATTATTTCAGAAATGGAAAAACAACTACCCAATTCATAAGAACCACAAAGACCACAAATAGCTAAATCAATCTTGATAAAGAAGACAAAACTGAAGTATCACACTTCCTAATTTCAATTGTAGTACAGAGTTACCCTAATCAAAAGAATATGATATAGAATAGAGACCTATACTTCAAAAAAATATACTACAAAGTCCAAAAAAAAATCCACACCTGTACAGTCTATTAATTTTCAACATGGTTGACAAGAAGACACAATAGGGAAACAATATCACTTGAACAAATGGGGATGGGAAAACTGTATTTTCACATGCAAGAGAATGAAATTGGACTCATATTTTACACATCAAGAAAAATCAAATCAAAATTAATTAGACATAAATTAAATAACTGAAACTAAAAAAAAACTTGTAGAAAAAAACACATAATGGAAAAAGTTTATGACCTTAGTCTTGACAATGATTTCATTAATGTGATGCCCAAATACAGGCAACAAAAGCAAAAATAGACAAGTGAGCCTGTATCAAACTATGAAAATTCTGCACAGAAAAAGAAACAATCCGTGGAGCAAAAAGACAGCCTGCAGAACTGGAGAAATTTACAAGCAATTAGAGTTAATCTCTAAAATATATAAGGAACTTCTACAAGTCAGCAAAAAATAAATTTAAAAAATTAGAATTCATAACCAAACTGAAAAATGGAATAAGGATTTGACAGATTTTTCACCAAAGGAGACATGAGAATGATCAACAGATATGTGGGGGGGGGGGGGGGTGGAAGGGAAAAAAAGGAAGTTAGAGCAAAAGAGCATAAAGTTTCTTAAGCATCATGAATAAGTTCCAGATAACTGCTGCCAAATTTTTATCTATAGTCAGGAGCACTATATTGTACACTTAAAAAAAGTGTTAAGAATATAAAACTCATGTTAAATGTTCTCACCACAATAATATAAGATGTTTTAAGTTAAAAATAAATGATAAATATCAGCATGAAATACTTAAAGTTGAATTGGCCAATAGCTTTGAAAGCAACTAAATTGAAAATAAAATTTTTCTGCCACCAACCCCACAGACCCTAATTATTATTAAGGAATGGAAATCTCCGTCTTATACATGTTTCAAAAAGATGAATACTAAATGTTCTTTCTTTGAGGATAGCGTTAATTTCAAAATCTTGATTTCAAATTCAGGGAAAAATAATACCAAAATAAAATGAAACTGTAGTCTGTTTTACTTATAATTATATAGCAAAAATAAATTCCTAGAATGACTGAACATCAGAAAATCTGTCAGTGTAACTTATCATATTAGGAGGTTACTATTAAAAATCCTGACTCAACAGGTACAAAAATTACTTAAGTTCAATAACCTATAGGTGATAAAAACAAATAGAAATAATAAAGCATTTCCTAAACTTGATGATATAACTAATCGCCAAATACTGTAGCTAATGTCATACATAGAAAAAAATTAGCTAAGCCTTTTAAGTCACAAGTAAGATGTGGATAGTTTTTATTGCTATGTAATATAAAAAGGAAATATAAAGATGGTAAGGAAGAAGCAAAACTGTCATTTTGTACATCTATATGACAAACCATTAACTTAATAGAAATACTGAATTAATAAAGAGTTTAACAAGGTTTTGAAATGCACGTTAAATTAGAACATTCAGAAATGTTTCTAACCTTCTCACAGTTTTATTTTTAAAATGAAGTTTTCATTTTAAAAGGGAAGATTTTCATTTCATGAAAATATTAATTTTTTTCATTTAAAATAGGATACCATTCTTCAGAGTAGGCAAATTTAGAGTATCAAGAAGTAACTTAACAAAATTTACATATAATCTACAAAGACCATTTTAAAAAGATTGGACATTCAGAAAGATTGGACTAAATGGAAAACATATGGATGATAAGGCAATTTATACTGTAAGTTCTCCCAAAATCAGTATTCTCATTATTAATCTGTTAATTCAGTGTAAGTAAATCCTCACTGTACTTTTAAAGAAACTAATAAACTTATTTCATGATGTTTTATGTGCATTTGTAACACTGAATAGATACTTCAAATTAGAAATAAAGGAGGGAAAATTTTCCCTACCACATTTTAACACATAACAAAACAAACAGTAATGAAAAGTATGTGAAATTATGAAGAAACCAAAAATCACTGGGAACATTTCTACTGGAGATATTGAAAATAGATCGCATCAATGAAGAAAGGATAGATTATAGTAGCTAATATTAGTTAATCAGGCTCCTTATATGATGAAAATTATACATCAACCCTACATTGTATGTAAAGGTCTACCTAAATTTGTAGTAGAAAAACATGAAGCTAGTAAATGTAAGAGAGTAATTGTTGAATTTCAGTGGATGAGGGCTTTTAAATAATATCTCAAACTCAAACTATTAGGTGAGGAATTGATGGATTTAACAACACTAAAGCAATAGTCTTGTCTTTTAAGGATATAATAGACATTTACTGGAATAATGCCAAATAGAGAAAAATAGCGTCTAGCGTACAGAGTCTGGGATATTCAGAATTTCTGCAAATATAGACAACCAACCAGAAATCACATAATATATAGACAAGAACGTCACAGAAGGGAAACTTGAATGACTAACAGATATGTGAAGATATACTCATACTTGATTAAATCAGAGAAAAAAAACCCTCAAATGTTGATGGAGGCTGATGATTAGAAACATTCAAACACATTAATATTAATATACCTTCATTTAAAATCACAAGTTCATGAAACTTGATTATATAAATAACACGTTGTTTCCATTTATTTCTAAAATGATGGTTGCCCGCTATCAAATGTATGATTTTATATAGAAGGTTAAATCTTACATTTTAAGTATAACCTATGGCAACAAAAATCACATTCCACAGTTACCTGTGTGTAAAAAGAGAGTCCTTTATCTAGGTGTTTTTTCTAGGTTTCAGGTGTCCAGCTTCAGGGTTCTCATTCAGAGTCCTGTAATGACATTGATGTACCTATAAAATGACTACAGCCCAAGCACTCCCCCTAAGGGCAATACATTGTAAGAATGTACTAGGAATAAAAAAATTGGGAGATTCAAATTCTCTTGAGAGATTATTAAAATACTTTCCAATGCTTAATTCAGCACAAAAGTACTCCAAATATAGAACTTGCATGTTATTTCTACTCCTTAAGTCAAAGTTATATTCATAGTTTGTCCTCTTGGAGAACATATCCACCATATTCCTATATGTATACCTGAGGTCCTAATTGCTTTGCAAATTCCAGATTCTCACATATAGATAAGTAACATATACTCTTGGATATCAACTATGCATTCCAAAATTAACATGTTCAAAATAGAACTCTTGATCCTTACTCCAAAGTTTGTTCTTCTGTTAATCTTTTCCATTTTTATGAAAGGATCCTTCATCTATACCAAAACGTTTAGAATCATCAGGATAATTCTTCTGGTTTAGTCTTTTCCTCCCATATCTAATCCATCAGCACATCTTGTTCTCCTGAGTATCTCCTTAGCTACTCAGTCCCCTTTGCTACAACCCTAGTCCAGACCACCATTAATCCCCACCTTGACTGCTGTAATCCTCTTTCAAACTCTCCTTTCATCACTGACATCTAAAACACCCTATCCACATTCCAGCCAGAGAGATACTTTTAAAGTATAAATTGAATTCTTATACTGTCATTTTAAATACTTCAATGAATTAATATTGTAGACAGTGAAAACTCAAAGCCTTTTCAAACTGCTGGTCCTTACCTGTACTGGCCTCCAGTCTGCTTTTGAGACATCATTTTAGCTAAATGATCTCTGTTTTTCTTGGAACACACCAAACTCATTTCAGCCTTGGGACCTACATGAAATCCTCTTCTCTTTTTGTCTCAGCCTTCATCCAGAACTTCCCTCACACCTATTTTCTTACTTCTTCCTCAACTTAAATGTCACCTCTTCAGAAATATCACTTAGCCTGAACTAGCCCCATAGTCTCTTTCATTATATCATGCTGCTACCTTTCTGAAATAGGCTTATAACTACCAGTATTATCTTGTTTCCTTGTATTTTTCTATTGTTTCTCTCTCCACATTAGGATATAAGCTTCTGAGGCAAGGAACTGTTTGCTTTAATCAAGTCTATGAGAACAATGCGTAACAATATATAGGTACTGGAGAAGTATTTGTTGATTAATAAGTCCATATTTTACTCTATGAGCCTTTTAAAGTATGATCACTTTCATCAGACCATGGTATGTCAGGAAAATTTATCTTAAATTTTCAGTCTTAGACTTTTTCACCTCCTCTCTTCAGTTGTCTGAAGTTCATATGTCTCTCATGATAAAATAGGTCCTTAAGAAAGAATCCTAAACTCAATTGACCATAAGTATGAATTACTAACAGTGTGCTTTATGACAGTCCCACGTAGGGTGTCATTTTAATGGGGATAATTCCTGACTGCAGAAGTGGATATGGACATGGACACCATATCCTGCAAAGGATATGGACAATTTCCCATGATGACTGTCTCTCCATACTAAGCACTTGGATTTTTCCTTTCAGAATTGAAACTACCCCTATTTTACATACCATCTCTATCACAGACAGGTAATAATATCACTTACGTTTCCCTTTTCTTTTTCTTTTTCTTTCTGCAAACAAGAAGAGTAACAGAAAATAAAAGAAATAGAACAATGAGTACAACAACTCCAATTGTCCAATGTGTAGGGAAATCGTCAGGACCTGAAAAACACATACCAGAAGCATATCATTTATGACTATACCTCATTTCTAGACACTGTACTGACATTTTGATACCTTAAATCTCAATGTTCTTTTGATTTGCCATTGTTTGTTGACATTCAAATTGATACGATAAGATTATTTGCCATATTCCATTTTATAAAAGAATATGCTAACATACATTCAAATTGAAGACAGATAATATTTGAGATCATCTTACCACTCTCAAGAATAAGAAAAAAGATATAACCACGTAAATATTCATCACAATGTAATGGTTAAGAAATATATAAGGTAGTCACTTGATGAAGTATTACACAATAAACTAAAATGAAATCTCCAAAGGGTCTATAATAAACTCAGAAATTAATTTGGAATAATAATAAGATTAAAGAACTATTGTGTATTTTGTATTCTTAGGCCTGCTCGTGATAGGTGTTCTTGTCCTCTTTGTAATTGTCAGACTGATGTTATTTCTGTTCACTGTCCCCTCTTAAGCTTTTTAATTTGCTACTTTAAATTTTCCATTACCATTGAAGGAAAAGAGAAATTCTTGTTAGTAATTACTTCTTTGCTGAGAAACTATTAAGAAAGTCCATGCATTCTAGGTGAAGTTTGTGCTATATAGTTTGTAATGTATGAACATCACTTTGTCTCCCTTTATAGTTCTAACTATGATATTTTTCAGTGAGATCTATATAACTCCTTTAACACAGGTGGAGGAGGCCTAATGGGAGGAATCTGACACTAAATTATGAGCACAGTCCAGGGGTCAACAGCAACAAAACATAGAGGGGAGGGAAACTCCATATGTTTTCAATGGAATCAGTAATTTACATCACTGATCTTTACTACAAAGTTCAGTAGGGATGAATCCACTATTGTATTGATACACTACTTCTTTACAGACTATCTCAGTGAGAAGTCAAGTGAACCATAGTCATCTAGTCAATATATTGATGGAAATAGATATGATACTCAGTTGGCATATACTAATTTCCATGATTTGTGGAAAGTCGCAGGAAAATTAAACTTAATAACTTCAGTTTCAAGAAACACAAAAAAATGCCTTTACTTCTTGAAACTCCAGTAAAATTATAGTACAAAAATAAAATGACTAAGTAAAAAACAAGCAGATGGAAAAGTCACCTTTAAAGTTAGCAAGAGACTTAAAGAAACTTCAAAAAGATATAAAGTGGACAGGGAAATACCTATGAAAGTGTAGGATGAAAGAGACTGCAAACACATGTATGCATAAATGAGGCCACATCTTCAGAGAAAGTCCTGTAGACTCTGGAAAGGCTCAGGAGTCAGAAGACAAAAAGAGGAGGGAGTTACAGACTAAACATTACAATCAAAATCACCCATTTCTACATCCCCAAGCACAGAATATAAGCATAATGAGCCTAGGGTCCATGTGTCTGTCCCATATCAGATGTCGATCTGCATGAACACAGAACAAATTTCAGTATTAAATATGCACTGAAGGACTGACAGACATTACTTTGGCAAATCAAATAAATTTCACAGGAAATGACCAGTGTAATTAGCAGGAGGGAAAAGAGGGATGATGTTGTTCAACACATCATGTTTTATGACAAACATGTGGCTTGAAAAGGTTAAAGCTTTAACAGAAGGCAATTTTCAGTAGAATATATACATGTCTTCCTAAATTTCTAGAAGTTAGATATATAGCCCATAGTTTGAAAAGCATCTGTAAATGAAGTTCAAGAGATGAGATTTTAAAAAATATTAAATACTAATACTAAATAATGGTGTTCTTTAATACTAAAAAATGGTGCAGATTCTTTTGTCTTTGGCATTTCAAACACAAGATTCAATATATTTTGCCCAAAATCTAGCTGAGAAACTATAAGGGAGGTGGTTAGGAAACATGCATCTCTTCGTAATTTGCAGTGAGTAACACTGAGAATTTTGCATGTTTATTCTGAAAGGAGGAATTGATTAAAGTTCCTAGGCATTGAAAAATGGGGAAGTTTTCAAAGTCAGTGGGAGTTCCGTCACTGGACGCTCTGCTAGCCTGGTCTTAATAATATTCAAATGATATTCTCCTACATGAAGTCCAGTCTACTATACCAGGATTAAGTTTAACCTTATTAAAATGACTTATTTCATAGAATGATGATTGAATAGCTTCAATATCCTACAATTTAAACTATATTCAGCTACTGAAAGAACTCCTAGTGGGTAGATTTAAATATTATCCCCTGAATTAAACAAATGGTGATAGTGCCTTAACAGTGACAGGTGTGATTTTTGGTTCTTCCTCAAACTATTGTAACAAAACATGTAAGCCATAAAACTAACGAAACTTGGAAATGATTAACTTAAGATAAAATTTAGTATTTTATTACCTGTGATACATAAATGGAAAAACAGGCTATTATAACTGTGTCATTGGAAAATTTAGAGCATTATCCTTGATATAATGATGCAGTGTTATCATAGATTAAAAAATAAACAGGATTCATCCACCATAACAGATATCCAAATTTATTCTACCAGTTTTTACTCACAAAGGGATCCAAAAATGTGGGGGGGGAAACTAGCATGGAAGATGATGTTCTACCTTTCTTCAAAAGGAAGCTATCTCCCGGAGAAGAGATGGAAATTCTACATGGTAGATAAGCCAGAATCCCTGCACTAATTTTATAAGAAATATCTGAGTTTACATGTGTGATGAGGGTAGGAAGTTTTGCTTTCTTGTACTTCTAGAAAACAGGGTCAAAGCACATTCATTAATCTCCAAACATGATAGCAAGAGCTCAGTTGTTGATAATGAGTTGTTAAAGAGTGAAAGTGATAAATTGATAGGCACTATAACATAGATAGGAGAAAGTTTCAACTCTAGTAATGATGCAGGGTGTTTAGGGACTAATCCTCCTCCTGAGAACACAGACACAAAAATTAGACAAGTTATTTAAAAAAATGCTGAATGCACAAAAAAATGCAAAGTCATTAAGAATCCAAGGGCCAAGATCCAGTAAAAGTGGAAAGCCAAGACAATTAAGCTGGGTATTTGCATATATTTTCCCCAAATAAAAGTGATCATAATTAAAGTGAAAGTCAATGCCGAGATGCTAGGATGTTAAGCGTGAATTTCAACAGTCAAAAAGGTCTGGGGAAGTAAAAATTGGAGATAAAGGATTGCCAAGGACGTGGGGTCTGGTATCCTCTCCAGGATAAGTTTTTATTGGGTATATGCTTGACTTTTTTTTTTTATGTATGACTTTTTAAGGACTAATGTCTATTTCAAATCATACTGATTTAGGCAAAAGTAAGTGTTTTCTAGAAATAAAACCACCCATCAAGTGTATGAGTTCACTTATATGAAAAGACAGAACAGGTAAATATATAGGGACATAAAGGAACAGCAGAATTCCAGGACTAGATTACAGAGAGCTGAAATTCAAAGATTTGACCCAAAAGTCTGGAGTTTCTTTGTGGTGGTGAAAATATTCTATAATTGATGTACTGATAGCTACATGAACCTTGTCATTATACTAAAAATCATTGAATTAAACATTTTAATAGATCAATTTTCTGTGAATTATATTTCAATAAAACTATGACCAAAGTTGTAGCATGCAGTCAAAGATAATTATACCCCAAATATCATTTTTGGCTTTAAAAAATAATTTAAAAATAATACACAACAGAAAGTTACCAACCAAAGATCCAGATATTAGAATTGTCAGACACAGAATTTAAAATATACTTAATTTAGTTATTTCATGCATTAAATTCACTTGTAATTTGTGTCCCAGAAAGAAGTGAGAGAATGGAATACAAGCACTATTTGAAGAAATGATAGTCAAGAATTTTTGGAAAATAATGAAGGACTTAACTCAGACTCAAGAATTTTGGAAAACCCAGGATACCTATAAAGAAAGTGACACCAAGGTACATAAAAATAAAACTTATATAACAAGTACAATGAGAAAATCTTAAAAGTAACTGAAGAGGGAAAGAGTATATTTCTTTCAAACAAGCAGCAATGAAACTGAGCGCTCTTTCCAGCAAAAGTAATGAAGGGAAGAAATCAACAGAAAAACATTATCAAGGTGATGAACAAAGACTATGAAATTGGAATTATGAATCTTGCAAACATGGTGTTCAAAAATCAAAACATTCATGACTAAAAACAAAACAAAACAAAACTGGCCACCTGTATACCTGCACTAGGGGAAAAATAAATCTTTATAAGATAAAATAAGAAAATCTTAATAAAAACAAAAGTTTTCACACGGACAAAGAGCAGAAAGAAAAAACTAAAGGAATACTACTATAAATAACAAGAATGACAACAGTAATAATATATCTTTGTATTAAATATAAATAAGGAAATTTTTTTAATGCACAAAACAGGAATAGCACAAAAGATAAGAATTGATAAGCCCCATTGTATTATCCAGGAAGAAGTGAAAGTGCTAAACTATATTAAACTCTAAATCAAGAAGGTATGTTATAATCTCCATGTTAACCATTAAAAAAGGAACTTTGAAGGTATAGTTAGACAGATGGGAGAGAGGTGATATGAAAATTAATGATTAATCTTCTTGTGGAAGAAGTCAGGAATACAAAGAAAGGGACATAAAACAGGTCATAACTGAAAATGAGATTAAAGCTAATTGCACTAGTATTTATACTCATTATAGAGACTAAATGCTCTAGTTTTTAAAAATGATTAGGTAGGATAATTATTCTCACTTTTAAAAGTACCCTATAAGTAAATCATACCCTGTTTAACTATGGTTTTGAAACAGAAGATGTTTTTGAAGAGCTTGGGAGGAAGGTGAATGAGGGGAAGCAAACAGCTAAGATAGGAGAGGAAAAGCAAAGACAGGCTCAACCAGGCTGTTAAAAAATACAGAGGGAAGCAGAAAAACAACTCTATTGGGAGAAAAAGAAATTTATTGGGAGGAGGAAACATTGAGGGAGGTATAAATGAACCTGATTTTTATTAACTGTGGCAGAAATTCAGTAGGAAGCACATAGAGGAAGTCAAGTGAAAATTAGCCACGTAAGAACAGTTACCTAGACGCAGGACTGGGAGAGGGAACATTTTCATTGTCTCATTGTTTGATTCTTTCCACCAACGGGGTGTTTTACATTTATTTGCATTTTCAAAAATAGAGGACTATACTTCTGGTTGTGAATTTTATAGGTAAATATTTTCCCTTGTTTATTCTCACTCTACTTACAGTCTTGTTTCAGTGACAGAGAAACAATCTTCTCCTCGTGCTTCAGAGGATGATCCATTTTCACAATCAGGTGCTGGAGACTCAGGGACTTGACTGCCTTCACTGAGATGTTGTACGTTTTTGTGACAGTCACTATGCCATTTGGGTTCCGAGCATGGTATTCCTCTGACATATTCATGAGGATTTGTGCAGGGAAAAGAGTTATCTGAGGAGCAGGTTTACCCACTGCTGAGTAAATAAACCTTACAAAATCTGCAGAGTCAAGGTTGTTCTCGAGTTCAACTCTTAATACAGGTACAGCTGAGGCAAAAAAAAAAAAAGAAGAAGAAGAAGAAACATCATTAAATATAAAAATATGTCACACACATTTTCCTATGGCACTAAAGATGAACTTCCCAACCTTCTATGTGAAGCTAAATGTTGAAAATATGAGCTCACAGTTACCTCTCCTCATATTTTACCAAACAATACCATTGCCTCTATCATCTATCCTCCAGATTGAGAGGAACAGTTGCTATCTCCACTTTCACTCAGCCTTCAAACTGCATTATATATACCCCAAATTCTTTATATTTATAGGAAAACATTGGGCAACAGTGTGATTCTATCACTAGTGCTTAAACACTTTGTTAATTTGAAGATTGAGAAATTCTAGTTCTGTTACAGCCTTCTTGTTCTCTACTCTCTTTTTCTTTTCTTCTCTTTTTTTTTCAGGGAAAATCCAGATGCCATTCTTGTATTTTATGCACTGGATTAAAGCCAGGGCAATGCAGTGCAAAAAAGTTAGATGAGAGCACAGAAGACTTAAGTACTATGCTGGTCCTGCACCTTCTGAGAATGGGCAAGTCATGTAACCATAATTGCTTTCTTTTTTTCCTTCTGTATAATAAGACTTTAACATTCTTATTCTGGACTTTAATATTAAAAGATTATATTCCCATGATTTTGAATCTACACAAAATACTTATATACTGAAAATGTTAAGGCAGATTTGTCCTCCATGGCTGCCACGTGGGTACACATTAAACAGACACTTGTAGCAGGCTTCATCTTCGAATGTCACTTCACGGATAGTTATGAATGAGGAACTGGGTTCGATGGCCTTGCACTGCAGTCGATCTACATATGGTGGAAGAATCTTTTCTCCATGTCTACTGCTATATGTGCCAATATTTTGTGGTAAAGAGTCTTGGATCTTCTGCCAAGTAATTTGTACAACATCTTCTGGAGATGTCAAATTGCAAAAAATTGTCACATTTCCTCCCAATACAGCTGTCTCATTATTTTTGTGCTTTATCCTATGTGCAGAATCTGAAAATAAGACCAAGAATGAATTAAGAGAAATGTGCTTTCAAATTTCCCTGGAACTTAACCCTATCATAGCACTTAGCTTGGTGGGTTAAAATTATCATTTTATTTGGATCTCTTCTTCACAAGAAAATAAGCTATCTTCTTCACCATTTTAATTCATTTCTAGAAATGTTTCTGGACTATTTCTACTAATCAACAAATATTTATTGAATGTAAAATTGAAACATAAATTAACCTACATGAGATGACCAGTGGTAATATTAATGAATTGCTGGAGGCTACGTTTGAACTAGCTTGAGAGTGACAAATTCCTCAGGACTCCAGTTTGATGGAGGATCCAAAATTCTGTCAGCTTCACCAATAGGAAGCCTACTAGTCTCATGCTGAAGAGCCAGGAAAAATCACCCCATATCTTTGATAAAAAGAAAAGAAGTAAACATGTTGCAGTAAGCCCACTGAATTTTCCATTAAAAGACCTACTCTACAGACACCCTACCAACTGGGAAAAGATCTTTGCACACAATACATCTGATAAAGGACTGATAACAAAAATTTACAAGGAACTCACCCAACTCAACAAAAACAAAGCTAACAATCCAGTCAAAAAATGGGCAGAAGAGCTAAAAAGGCACTTCTCCAAAGAAGAAAAGCAAATGGCCAACAGATACATGAAAAAAATGCTCAACATCACTTATAATCAAGGAAATGCAAATCAAAACCACTATGAGATACCACCTCACACCTGTGAGGATGGCACACATTAAAAATATAGGCAACAACAAATGCTGGAAAGGTTGTGGAGAAAAAGGAACACTTCTACACTGCTGGTGGGAATGTGAACTGGTCCAACCACTATGGAAAGCTGTATGGTGATTCCTCAAACTGCTCAACATGGAGCTTCCATATGACCCAGCAATACCACTTTTGGGAATCTACCCAAAGGACACAAAAACACTAATCCAAAAGGATACATGCACCCGTATGTTCATTGCAGCACTGTTCACAATAGCAAAGGTATGGAAGCAACCCAGATGTCCAAAAATAGATGACTGGATCAAGAAGATGTGGTACATATACACAATGGAATACTATTCGGCATTCAAAGAAGATGAACACATGCAATTTGCAGCGACATGGATGGAATTAGAGGGGATCATACTCAGCGAAACAAGCCAGAAAGAAAGAGAAAAATATCGAATGGTTTCACTTATAACAGGACTATAAGGAAACCAAATAGGAGAGAGACACTTGGGGGGGTGGAGGAGGGAGAGGAAAAGGGCACAAAATGGAGTAGAAAAGAACACAAGGGACCACAGAGATGGATCACGGGTGAATTGGTAGTGGGATACCCAAGGGGAATACAAAATGTAAAAGATATAAATAACAATAAAAATATATATAAAAAAAATAAAAGCTCACGTTAAAAAATAAAAAATAAAAGACCTACTCTACAGAAGAAAACACTTTATCAGAAACTTAACCATGTAGGTAAAAGATTGATGACACAGTTCTAGTTCTTTGCTAGCTTTCCTTTCATCCTTACTGGGTTTTTGCCATGTGTACAGGAAATATACTCATTAAACTTCCTTCCAGAGGGGCATTTTCCCCTGTGTCCTTTTCTATCCAGACCCAAAACTAAAGAAATACAGTGTAGTATTGATTCAAGGATAAATAAAAACCTGCATTTAATGAAATAGAAAGTTAGAAACAGACAAACACAGAGTCATCTGACATGTATGACAGGTGGACCATGAATAGGATGGGGGGGGGTGATCTTTCCAATTAATAATGATGTGTAAATTTGTTATCTATATGGAAAAAATTACATATTGACCTCAGCCTAAAACCAGAGGCAAAAATTTCAAATGTGTTAAAAATCTAATGTAAAAGATAAAACCCGGGCCTCCCTGGTGGCACAGCGGTTGAGCGCTGTGCTGTGGAGCTGTGGGCAGCACGCGATGCAAGTTCAACACCCAGCCGGGGAGAATCCCACATGGTGCGGCAGACCTCTCCTGCCTCGCCCGCTGCTCCCCTCAGCAGTGTATTTCTGATCTGCCTGTTCTGCTCCTCACTCTGTCGCTGGTGAACCCTCTCACTGTCCCACGCCTCTCGCCTGTACCCCAGCTTGTATGTAGAAAAAAAAAAAGATAAAACCCAATTTAAAAAAATAATTGTAAGACATTATTTGATTGAAGTGGTCAACTAATTTTTAAATAAAACATACATCAACAGTTATTTGATGTCTTATTCCTTTGGAATATGAAATGATAAAAGGAAATAAAAATTATTCTATTTTAAACCTTAATAACTTCAGTCCATCAAAAGATTTTCAGAAGTTAAAAGACAAACCACAATTTTTTGAACATTCATTAGTCTGGAATTTTGTACAAAATTGCAGAATATTTTTTAAAAACATATAACATGTTTGCTTAATAAAGAGCATTACATTATGAACAAAAGTTATGTGGTTATGTCTTTCTTGGGCTAATTTCAAGAAGTATAGTTTTGTAGCAATTCTTTACCTTCCTCTAAGTTGCAGTTTACTAATTTGAGAAATGGTCTTAATGATACCTGCTCACAAAGTATTGTGGGCATCAAATGAGAGATTCTGCTAATAATGCATGCTATCAATCACCATAGACATATTAGTTACATGGGTGATATAATCCCTGCCCTCAAGGATAACACATAAAGAAAGTCAAGATAGCAACAAATGTGTAATGAACTATTATTATTTCCATGACAATTTATGTAAATTGTGCTCAGCAGACTCCTTCATCATCATTTGTCCACGTGGTTATCTCCCCCACTAGGTTCCAAGTTACTTAATGGCAGAACCAGTCTTCTCCAGTATCCATTTTAGATGCTGAAGTAAAGTGTACATACTGATTGCCTCAACCTGTCACACTCTTTATATCTTCAATATGTGTCATCCTTCTTTCATCTTTTGATTGAATCATCTATTTGAACTCAAATACAACTTCACCCAGAAAAAACACCTTAGCCAGAAGTTGCAATTTTTTTCTGTGCTGAATTCCTACAGAACATTACTTATTGCCTGTACCATGAAGCAAACTGCTTTCAGATAGATTCAAATTAAATATCTTTAATCAAATAATTTTAAATGGCTAGATGATAACAGAACTTGAATATTTATTAAACACTTAATGTGTTTCAGGAGTAGCTCAATTTGAACAATAATCAGTGTAAAATAGATATAGTGGAGTCATTTTAAAATAGGATCAGACTTGTCATATTGGAAAATAGTTTGTTGTCTGTAATGTGGCAAAAGACTCGGTGAGCAGAAATATCCTTAACACTCTTTGAAAAGTCAGCAGGTAAATGGACATCCTTGTCACAAAACTTATGGTTGTGGATTTTTGGTAGAGGATAGAATTAGTAACCAACTATGTATAACAAAGAATAGATTAAACTTGTTAACACAAATTAATGCTTTACCTCATCTTCCTCTTTTCTTCCCATAAAAACTCTCAACTTTCACCCTATCACAAGGCACATTTTGGATTTCTATCTGAAACTGTGTGCCCCAAATTAAAATTATTTAATCATAAATAAATACTTGATTGTCTCTCATTTTGACTTTATTTTTAGGTAAAAAAGCAAATCCATAAAGGAAACAACAGATTTAATAACATAGAAACAAGTAACTTCTTAAACAAGATGAGCCACAAAACAAGTTAAACTCAAATTTAAAAAGCAAAGAGACTACAAGAAATACTGCAAAACTAACTCATTTGCAAGAACTCATTTCTTTCTTTCCTGATTGAGGCCTCTCTAGTTTGAGCCACATGGATGCACTTCAGAGCAGTCCCAGTTACCTTTCTTTTATCCTCTGTTTACTAATTCACTATTTCAAATATGCTTCAATTAAACTATTTGCCAGATGCCTGCAACATGGAGAGCTACATGATTAACACAAGTGCCAAACATAATGTCCTATTCACCTAACTTTATAAAATTCGACCACCATCTGCTATTTATTTGATATTAATCTCCAGTCAAGTGCATTTCAGAGAAAAAGTGAAGAGTTACCTGATCCTTGCACCCAGCTGGGAAGTATAAGAAACTGGAGAATGGGATAGAATAGAAAATCCATGAAATGTGATGTCAAAATCCTCATATTTCATATTCAAACTGAGCTCTAACCTTGAAATGAAACAAGGACCAGCCTATTCCAATTTCCTCAAATTTAGGTTATCTATTAACTGACACCTGTACCTGGTTGTTCCTGGTTGGCCAGCATCATTGAGAACCTGTTCCTGGTGCCTCTGTCACTACAGTAACGATTTTTTAGATACAGCACTAAAAACATGAACCGCAGTAATCACTGATAATTTGAACTTTGTTACAAAGGAAATATTTTCCCCCAGTCTATGCTTTGATTTGTCATTTTCTTGACATTGTTTTCACCAAGCATATATAGGACAACTCCAAGATAAAACATGTTAGGCCAGAACACCAATTAAAGGACGGACATCATATAAAGTATGTTTTCTGACAATAATGAAATATAATTAAAATCAATAAAAGAAGTTTGGAAAATTCACAAACATGAAAATTAAACAACATATACCTGAATAAATAATGAGTCATGACGAAATCCCAAGGGATGTTAGGAAATAATTTGAGGTTAAAATAAACAAAAACACAACATACTTAAATTTATGGGATGAAATGAAATTGGTACTAATAGGTAAATTTTATGTGTAACTATGTAGATTATAAAAGAAGGGTCTATTTGCAGATGACATAATCTTATATATAGAAAACCCTAAAAAATCCACAAAAAACTTAGCAGAGCTAATAAATGAGGTCACCAAAGTTATAAGATACAAGATCAATTGACAAAAATCAGTTGTGTTTTTATACAGTAGCAATGTATAATAAAAATAAAATGAAGAAACCAATTCTATTTTGATAGCATCAAAAATAATTAAATTTCTAGGAACAAGTTTAACCATAAAAATTCAAGACTGGTACAATGAAAACTATAAAATGTTGTTGGAAGAAATTAAAGACTTAAGTAAACAAAAAGACATCTCTCATGCATAGATCTTAAAATTTAAATAATTAGGATAATAATATTTGCAATTTAATTTGCAATGTCTGAAACAATTCCAACTGGTATTTTTACAGGAATAGGAAAGCCTATCTTAAAATTCATAAGGAATTTCCAGGATTGTAGAATACCAAAACAATCTTGGAAAAAAAGAACAGAATTGGAGCTCTCACATTTCCTCGTGTAAAACTACAGTAATCAAGGCTAGACATACAGGGTATACATAGAGCTCAACGGTAAACAATTGAAAGTCAAGAAATAAACCCACTAATCCATGGTAAATTGACTCCCAACAAGACAGCTATGTGGGGAAGGAAATGTCTTTTCCACAAAGAATTCCAGAATAACTGGATACCCACATACAAAGAATGAATTTGGGTCCCTATCTCACACTTTCTACTAAAATTAACTCAGGTGTAAATTAGCCAAATATGAGAACTAAGATTATAATGCTATTTTAGAAGAAAACAGCAGCAAATTTGCATGATCTAGGATTATGCAGCGGTTTCTTAGATCTGACACCAGCATAAGTAGAATCAGAAAGAAAAAAAAATGGATAACCTGGAGCTCATCAAAATTAAAACTTTTGTTTTTATTTCTTTGCCCAGTTTTATTGTCACAGTTACATTACATGCATATATACATATATACGGTATTGCCTCAGTATATATCAGGACTCTAAAGCTTTAAAGTAATAATCTCTAGAGGTTTCTTTTCACCAGAAAAGCCCTGTTTATTTTTAGGTCCTTGATGATTCAAGTGTTACCTTAGGTGTGCAAGGGCAATGATGCTATGGAACTCCATGCAGACTGTATTTCATCAGCCAATCAAATCAGGGGTAATGAACCTGAAGCCAATTGGTGCAGATCAAGGGCGGGGCCTGGAGCAAATAACTGCCAGCTTGGCTGCAGTTGGTTGCCCTGTGGTGAAAGCAATAGCTATCCTCCACATTTCCTTTACCTGCCACAGGATACCATTCCTGAGGCTCTGGATGGTGAGTCCTCTTCTAGTTTCCCCTTCAGGGAATTCCCCTTCATTTCTGATACTTCCTCATCCTCTGGAGAGCAACAAAAGCTCCTGTAGTATTCCAGCTATAGATACAGCTAGTCATTTCCCTTTGAAGTTTCCACCTTTCCTGTGGCAGCTATCAAGGATCCAAAGATCAACCCGCCTCTCAGTGTGAATTTCTACCCTTTTGCCCCTGTCTCTCCTCCATTGTTTTTCCCATATCAACTTTCCAAACTATTCCCCTGGCTCTTGTTTGTTCCCTTTGCCTTAGTGAGGCATTGACAGGAAAGCATATTGGTGCTTTGAATCTACAGTGTAGAGCTGGTCTGAGGAGGAGAAAGGGCTTAATCTTAGTGAAGAAGCATTAGGACTGTAGAAAGACCTCCTTCAGTGTTTGTGAGTAAGAGCACAGCTGTGTTGTGTGATAGTAGAATTTATGGAGAAGACAGTCCAACCCCAGTTGTTTAGTCTCACTGCTACTTCTTTACTCATGTCTTTTTAAAACATGAGACTGAGTAATATTCAGTAGGATTGTAAACACTTACTATGAAAGTTTTTAGATAAAGAGTTTAGAAATGAGGAAAATGCTTATGGGAACATGTATCCTACTGTTAGTTTGGAAAACTATAAGCTTCCTAACTATATTAAATTTTGAAAGAAATGAATGAATGTAAGATGCATAACTATGATACAGAAAATATTTTTCTTTTTTCGGGCAAGCATGTTTGCTCCAGGATGCTTACTTAGTCTTGGAGTAGCAGTAGGCAAGCTAATAGGTGACAAATGACAATATTTCCCAAATAGTTTGGTGTTAACTGAGATCAGATATCACGAGGCTATCATAATGTTTTTTCCTAGTGACATGGACTTCTCCTAGAGCAGTGCTTATAAATTATGGTTGCTCAGTAGAATCACAGGGCAGCTTTTCAAAATCCCAGTACCCAGACTATACTTCAGGCCAACTCAGTTTACCACTGTGGGTGTCCCTCCCCCCAACCATGCACACATAGAGAAGCATTTGAATTTTTTAAATTCTCTAAGTGATTCCAATGTGTAGGCAAGATTGAGAATCTCTGTATTGAATGTGGTTGAACTTGCCACCAATTATATTACTAGAAAATCCCCTAGTCTGCCTCCAGCTCTTGCTATGTTAAAGTGAGGTGAAGAATTTAGGAACCCTTTAAGGAAAAGCAAAACAAAATGAATAATAAACCTGCCCTGACATCAGCAAACCAGAGTGATGTTCAGACATTCAGAACTAGGTCTTGCTCAGGGCGACTACAAAATGACTCATGCTCACGACTAGTCCATGTTGTTCTGTTGGACATAAACAAATTAACAGAACGTCGTCAGCTGAGGTAACCCTGAGATCATAATAAGATGAGACTTAAAGGCCTACGGCAGCCCTCATAAAATTCCAAACACCCCTTCTCTTGATGAAAATGAGTGGCTTCTGCTTCTGAACCATTACAGTTTTAGCTTCATTTAGCCTGTCCTCCCTAAAGATAGATTTATTGAGATACCCAATCACAAAAAGGATCTTACTTTCTGACAGCATCCAAACTACATAGTCAATCCTCATTTAGACCTCTCTGATGTAGAATCTTCCTAGTAATTTCTCATGTCATATTTATTAGGAATCAACTAGGGAGCGATAATGACATGGGTGGCCTGGGTTTTATTTCCACTTATATCAGTCTGGGTTGTGGCTTATGCTCCCCGGGCTTCCTTAGATCCTCCCCAAAATTACTCACCTGATACTCTTATTAAAACACCATAGTCCCCCAAGGAGAATGTTCTCCCTCGTTGCAACAAATCATAAATTAAACTTGTCAACCTCAGATGAGTGTCTGGTGGTCTTCTCCTGAAGAACATTGACATCCTTTCTTTCAAAACCTGCATCAAGAATAGTGAAAAAGAACTGGTTTTCAGACTAAAAAGTGAGCAATGTTGCCTTTAAATCGGTGAATTGTTCACATTGGGTACACAATAAAATTGCCTGGGGAGCACAGGCTACACAACCCAGACTGATGTAAGTGGAAATAAAACCCAGGCCACCCATGTCATTATCACTCCCTAGTTGATTCCTAATAAATATGACATGAGAAATCACTAGGAAGATTCTGTATCAGTGCTAATATGACACAACCTTGTAAATGTTGTTTACAAGGCTTTTTGAGGCTGGTGATACAATGCCAAATGGAAAGAGCATAAAGTATGATAATATGAGGATAAGCTCAAACATGTAAATAAAACTTGTAAGAGTAACTAGATGACATGATTATAGGTCACTTTCTGTTTTTGTAATGTTATTTACATGTTTATTTCAAAAATATTCACAGTAAGCATGTATTCATTTAACTTTCTGTTTAAAAATTATATATATGAAACTGACTAAAGAACTTGCTGATTTATGAGAGAAAGTTGACTGATAAATGATTGCTCAGCAAGCAGCCAAATAAGATGCTAATAGCAGACTCTAGAAAATGTGAAGCTGCTAGTATGAGAGGAAGAATTGGAAGAATTCCCTGCATCAAATTTAAGTTTCCTGATGTAAAACCTCCCTTACTGTAGGAAGCAGGTGGGATTGACAGCATGTAGATATCATCTATTTCTTTCAAACCAACAGGTATCAACAGATAAAACATTTAACAGCTCTCCTGTTTTAAATCCTTTTGGTTTCAATAATTTTCTAACATTCCTGGTTGCTTTGTAAATATATAAATGTTAGAGAAAATCTGGCCTGTCGGCATTCCAAATGAGATCAAGTGAATGTCATCATGGTCTATTAGCCCGTCAGAATAAAATAACAAAAAAGATCCAAATATTCTAATCCTATATCACCCCCACTTTGGAAGAGCTGCCAGAACATATTTCCAGAGGCTCAGATAATCTGAGGCCAAGTCCCTCAGTTCTTCATCCCTAGAACAAAGTGATTGCTACCAGTTTGTGGGGTCAGTGAGTAGATTTTAAAAATCCTTCTTTGAGACAGTTGGTTAGATGCAGCATAAATAATAGCTAACTAGTTGTTGGCATTATAAGTGAGCACGGGCAACAATGGCTAGGTTCTGTCACTTGGGATTATACCTCTTCTATCTCATTTAATTTGAAAGCATCATAGAAAGGGAGGCATCCCTAATTTTGGCGAACCCTAAGATATCACTAGTAATGTAATAATAGGGAGAAGTCTGGTCTTTTCTGCTTTCTTTTGCTTTGTTTTAGAAAGCACTGGAAGACACCACAAAGGCAAATCTTATATTCTTTTGATCCCGTGTGATTTTTGCTAAATCGTAAGAGTTGGATCAGCTGGATTGTGATAAGCCACAAGATGGAGCTGAAAGACAGATTCAACTTTCTTAAAAGAGAAGTGGGTAGTTCATGGGTAAAGTTTTTCAGGGAGTTGTTCATGAAAACTTCTGATGACCTCCCTGAAATAATTCTAATACTGTCTTTGATCTGTGCAGTTGGAGGTACGTATAACTTTCTCTGAGTTTATTCTATGACTATATCTAATCAATTAGAATTTTTAGAATAAAGGATAGAAGCAGTAGTAAGAAAGTAGAATTGTGTTCTAAATTCATAATTTCATCCCTAGATTTTCAATCAAATGAATACAAAAAGTAATCTGATCCTAAGAAGAGATTTGTACAATTTGATCCATATTCTTTACCTCAGTTGGGTTTAAAGTATTCAAAACTTCTTACTTGATCAGTCATGGTTAGATTTATTTTTTAATTTTTTTTAATAATATATATTTTTATTGTTATTTATGTCTTTACATTTTGTATTCCCCTTGGGTAGCCCACCACCAATTCACCTGTGATCCATCTCCATGGTCCCTTGTGTTCTTTTCTATTCCATTTTGTTCCCTTATCCTGCCCCCCCTGCCCCCCCCCCACCTGCTGAGTGTCTCTCTCCTATTTGGTTTCCCTATAGTCCTGTTATAAGTGAAACCATTCGATATTTTCCTTTTTCTTTCTGGCTTATTTCACTGAGGATGATTCCCTCTAATTCCATCCATGTCGCTGCAAATTGTGTTTATCTTCTTTGAATGCTGAATAGTATTCCACTGTGTATATGTACCACATCTTGATCCAGTCATCTATTTTTGGACATCTGGGTTGCTTCCATACCTTTGCTATTGTGAACAGTGCCGCAATGAACATACGGGTGCATGTATCCTTTCGGATTAGTGTTTTTGTGTCCGTTGGGTAAATTCCCAAAAGTGGAATTGCTGGGTCGTATGGGAGTTCCATGTTGAGCAGTTTGAGGAATCACCATACAGCTTTCCATAGTGGTTGGACCAGTTCACATTCCCACCAGCAGTGGAGAAGAGTTCCTTTTTTCTCCAAATCCTTTCCAGCATTTGTTGTTGCCTGTATTTTTAATGTGCGCCATCCTCTCAGGTGTTAGGTGGTATCTTATAGTGGTTTTGATTTGCATTTCCTTGATTATAAGTGATGTTGAGCATTTTTTCATGTATCTGTTGGCTATTTGCTTTTCTTCTTTGGAGAAGTGCCTTTTGAGCTCTTCTGCCCACTTTTTGATTGGGTTATTGGCTTTGTTTTTGTTGAGTTGTCTTTGTCTGGTTTTGGTATTAGAGTAATATTTGCTTCATAGAATGTGTTTGGTAGTACTCCTTCCTTCTTAATGTTTTGAAAGAGTTTGTGTAATATAGGGACTATTTCGTTTTTGAATGTTTGGTAGAATTCATTTGTGAAACCATCTGGTCCTGGGCTTTTGTTTTTGGGGCGGTTTTTAATTACTGTTTCAATTTCACTACTTGTGATTGGTCTGTTTAGGTGTTCTATATGTTCTTTGTCTAGTTTTGGGTGATTGTATAGTTTTAGGAATTTGTCCATCTCCTCTAGGTTGTTATAGTTGTTTCTGTATAATTGTTTATAGTAATCTCTGATTTTTTTTTTTTTTGCTGTGTCCGTTGTGATTTCTCCTTTTTCATTTATGATCCTATTTATTTGTATTTTCTCTCATTTTTTCTTTGTAAGTCTGGCTAGTGGTTTGTCTATTTTGTTTACTTTTTCAAAGAACCAACTTTTGGTTTTGTTAATCTTCTGGATTGTTTTTTTTATTTCCATTTCATTTAGTTCTGCTGATTTTTATTATTTGATTTTTATCTGATTTATATCTGATTTTTATTATTTCCTTTCTTACACTGTCTTTTGGGGATTTTTGTTGTTATTTTCTAGTTCTTTGAGATGTGAGATTAAATTGTTTCTTTGGGTTGTTTCTTGTTTCTTGATGTGAGCTTGTAATGTTATATATTTTCCTCTTATTACTGCTTTTGCTGTGTCCCACTCGTTCTGGAAAATTGTGTCCTCATTGTCATTCAGTTCTAGATATTTGTTAATTTCTTCTTTGATCTCTTCTTTGATCCATTGCTTTTCCAGTAATGTGGGTTTCAGTTTCCATGAGGTAAGGAGATTTCTTTTTTCCTTTTTATAATTTATTTCCAGTTTGACTCCTTTATGATCGGAGAAGAAGGCTGGTACGATTTTGATCTTAGTGTATCTGTTGAGGTTTGTTTTGTTGCCTAATATGTGATCGATCCTGA
>PVIJ01010979.1:39336-57306 GCA_004024925.1 Scalopus aquaticus
CTAGGTCCTTATTTAGAGCTTTAATGTCCTTGGTTACTTTTTGTCTTCTTGATCTGTCCAATAGAGAAAGTGGGGTGTTGAAGTCTCCTACTATGTATGTATTTTCTTTAATGTCTGTTTTCAGGGATGATAATAATTGTCTGATATATTTTGGTGCTCCTTCATTTGGGGAGTATATGTTGATGAGTGTTATATCCTCTTGTTTTATTGTCCCCTTTATCATGATGTAGTGACCAGCTTTGTCTTTTTTTACCTTTTTAAGTTTGAAGTCTATTTTATCTGATATAATTATAGCTGTTCCTACCTTCTTTCTTGGTCCATTTGCTTGTAGGATTATTTTCCATCCTTTAACTATTAATCTCTGTTTATCTTTCGCAATTAAATGTGTTTCTTGTAGACTGCAGAAGGTTGGGTTCTGTTTTTTGATCCATCCTGCTATGGTGTGTCTTTTAATTGGTGTGTTTAGTCCATTTACATTTAGAGTGAATATTGATATACTGTCATCCATATTTGTCTTTTTTATTTTATTTTATTTTTTTACCTTTTTGTGATTCTAATCCTTGCCTTATTCAGCATTTCCTGGTCTTTCCTCTGTTGGTTTTGTCTTCATGGTTTCTTGTAGTAAGTATTGGACTTGGGGTTTGGTAGTGATGAATTTCTGTAGTTTCTGTTTGTCAGAGAAGGTCCATGTTCTTTCTTCATAGAGGAAGGAGAGCTTTGCAGGGTAGAGTATTCTTGGTTGACATTTGTTGGCATGTAGTATATTACATATGTCTCTCCATTCTCTTCTTGACTTTAATGTTTCTTTGAAGAAATCTGATGTCAGCCTATTGGCTTTCCTTTGTAGGTTATTTGTTTCTTTGTTCTCATCATTTTCAATATATTTTCCTTGTCTTGAATTCTCAATAGTTTTACTATCATATGTCTTGCTGTTTTTTTTCTTTCGTTGTAATAATTTGGAGATCTTCTGGCTTCCTGTATGTCGATTTTTGTTTCCTTTTTCATGTTTGGAAAGTTCAATTATCTCCTTGAGAAGTTTCTCTGTTCCTTTCTCTCTCTCCTCTCCTTCTGGGATTCCTACGACTCTGATGTTTCCTTTTCTCATGGTGTTAGATAGTTCCTGAATCTTTTCCTCATTCTTCTTCCTTTGTTTTTCTTCTTCCTTTTCTGTCTTGGTTCTTTCAGTATCTTTATCTTCCAGAGTGTTTATTCTTCCCTCCATGTGTTTTAATCTACTTTTATGGCTCTCTACTAATGTTTGTAAATCCTCCATTTCCTTCATTTTCTTCTTCTCGTTTCATTCTCGATTCATTTTCGTTTTTCAGTTCTTCATTTATATTCCTCAGTTCTTTGTTCTTTTCATTTAATTCTATTATTTTTTTATTATGGCAATTCTAAATTCTTTATCTGTTAGGCAGATGTAATCTTCTATGTCCATATTATTGGGTTCTGAAGAGGGATTTTCTTTCTGTGGTGTTTTGTTTTGAGGGTCATTTGTAATTTTTTTCTTCCTGTTGTTGGCCTTCTGCTTTGCTCCGATTGTAGCATTCCTGTGCTGTTGGTGCTGGCGGGCATGGTTCTTGGTTCTACTTTCTGAGGAGTGTTTGTTGTTTTCTAGTGTCTGAGTTGCCTTGGCTGTGGCTGGGTATCTCCTGGATTTTCTTTTTTCTCTGTTGAATTTCTGTTTTGTGGCGTGTCTCCAATGTGATTCCAGTTCTGGGTAGAATTAGGGTAGAAAAAGGGGTGGTGGTTTGTAGTAAAAAAAATATATGTAGATATATAGATATATAGATATGTATATAGTAATAATAAAAAAAAGTTAAAGTAGAAAAAAATAAAAAAGGTATTGGTCCTTTTGCTTTTAGGTTTTGGAGTTTCCAGGTAGGCCCCCTGCTAGGGTTCAATCCCCCCTTTCCAGTGTCAGATGTTACTGTTGACCTCCTGTCGCTGCTGTTGTTTTATAGTTGCTAGTAGTCTTTGTTCTTTCTCTCTCTGCCCCCCTTTTTATTTTTCTTCTTCCCCTCAGTGTTTGCCTGGGGGTTATCCCTGCCCCTGTGTTATGTCTGGTGGGGAGGGGTCAAGAGTTCCTGGTCTTAAGTTTCTTTTCTGCTGCTTGGGCTCCACTTCTCCACAAGGGGGTGCAGGGGTGGAGGTTGTGGGCAACTGTTGGGCAGCTTTTCGCCTCCCCTAGGTTCTCGGGGCCACTGTGCAACCTCCTAGAAGTTGGGTGTGGGACCACAGCAGGGGGTGTGGGGGAGCTCTATTTTCCTTTCTGTAGCCCTCCTGTGGGCCAAGATGCAGACACTTTGTGGAGGAGGGTGTGGTTGGAGACAGTTCCAGCAGGAGACTGTATCCCAAGTCAGGTTACCTCCAGTCAGGTTAGAGAAAAGTAGAGTTCTCTAACATCAGCTCTTGGTGTCAGGTTACAGAGTAGGGAGGAGATTGTTTGAGGTGGTCTCTGCAGTTTTTCTGGCTAGACCAGTTTCTCAGGCCAATATATCACCTAGCAACCAGTGAGGGATTAGGACCCCACAGGGTGCTGGCAGTTTGTCTTCCCCACTAAGATGTTACCTAGCCCCAGGTGGGGGATGGAAAGCAGTGACCCTCAAGCTTTCCTGCACTTCAGAGCTGCCACACAGGGAAGAGAGGGGGCTCCTGGGGTGGGGGAGTGGGGGTCGCGCTCCCTGTTAGTTGTCCAGAGCCCTCCGACCCCACCGCGGTTTCTAACCTTGTATTCAGTGGTGCTCCATAAAGCTGGTTTGTCCTTCTCTCCTTTCTTTTGTTCCTCCGTGTGGGGTTCGGTGTCTTTTCTCTTCTTTTTACTCCGACTTTTCGGTTTATCTTTAAGTCTAAAGCACCCACAGGGATGATTGTATTGTGTAGGGCATTCAGTTATCCTGAGGTCGGCTCTCAAAATTAGGGATTTTTCTGTCCATAAATCTATATTTTGTGGGAGAGCCTAATCCTAGCGTCTGTTCGCCGCCATGTTTTGGGGGGCGTGTCCAGTCATGGTTAGATTTAAAGGATGGATAGAACTGAAGCAGATAACACTGGTCAACAAATTTTTACAAAAGTCATATCACTGAAATAAAATTAGTCATTTCCTATCATTTTGTATGTGCTCAACACGAATATGACCGTCAAATTCTAATTTTGCCTCTAGTTTTCTGTAATCTGCAATAAATTGATGTTTACATCATGAAATGCATGCCAATAGTAATAGGCCTATGGTTAATACCTGTAAAAAATCAAGTCATAGACTACTTCTTAGATTTCTTCGCTTGTCTCTTGTTCAGCTGTTCAGGAGCATTTCTAGGGAGTGTCCAGCAGTAGTCAGCCAGCATTGTAGTGGACCATTTTCCCTGGTCTCTTTTTTCCACTGATGCAATATCTTTTTTTTTTTAAATTTATTTATTTATTTATTTTTTTTATTTATACATACAAGCTGGGGTACAAGCCAGAGCTGTGGGGCGGTGAGAGGGTTCACCAGAGACAGAGCGGGGAGCAGAACAGGCAGATCAGAAATACACTGCTGAGGGGAGCAGCGGGCGAGGCAGGAGAGGTCTGCCGCACCATGCGGGATTCTCCCCGGCCGGGCATCGAACTCGCGTCGCCGCTGCCGACTGCTCCACAGCGCAGCGCCCAACCACTGCGCCACCAGGGAGGCCCTGATGCGATATCTTGATGAAAACGTTCACCATGTTCATCACTAACCATACCACAGTTTTCAGGGAAGAAATCCAGATGGGAATGAATGAAGTGGATTTTTAGAGACATATTGCAGCCAAGTTTCTGATACTGCATCAGCATGTGTTCTACTAGTTCCTTGTAGTTTTCTACCCTAATATTCCCAAGAAAGTTTGTAGACACTAGGCGAAAAGCATTCCATGCTTGTTTTGCATCACCCTGCAGCAAGTTGTTGAACCGGTCGTCTCAGTGCAGACGGAATGTTTGGGTAGATTATTCTCCACCTCTTTTGCTTCACTATTCTGCCAGAAAGAGGAGGAACCAAACAGAAGTCATAGTCTTTTATGTGGTTGTTTGGCTCTCTCCACACCATGGAGACTGCGAAAGGCATTGATGGTCCATTTAACCACTGAGAAAGCTGTGTTGTACATGTAGCACAGTATATATGTGGGGTCCAAGGCTTATCTTGGTCACCAACCTTGCATCTGAAGTAAAGATGATAAGCCTTCTTCACTTGAGAAGTGAAGAAGTGAAGACTTCTAGTTGGCAAATGTCACTTCCCCACAAATAGAGTAGAAATTGTCTACGCTGTTAATGCACTTTTGAGACATTACTGTTCTGTATTGTGCCTAAATGGATAAAATAATAACAGTTCTATGGAACAGTAGCTTAAATGTCTCGTACAAAGTCTGAAATATTTTCAATGTTCAACCTTTCCGACAGGGCTTTATCTAATGCACTGCTGACGTCAGCTTACTTCAGCAGCCACCTGGCAGTAGTATTTCATTGCATCAGAAAAGGATGCAATCAATTCTGGATGATGTGTGCATGATGGTATTATGCAATGTGATGCAATATTACATCATTCTAGGCTGATTTAGGATGTTGTTGCAGTCCTACTGGATAAATTTACACGGTGAAACATATAAAATGAACTATATGAAATATCTTCAAAACGAGAGCTAATAAAAAATTTTCAGGATTATATTCATGTTCAGTACACCAAGATACTACAGATTATGGCCTTTTTAAGTCAGTTATGATCTCACTGTTGACCACTGTAATCAAGGCTTGGATAATTTATTGTTATCTGTGTTATAAATTATAGTTTCAATCATATTTTGAAGTTACTGCTCCCACTGCTTTCTCCACTTAGATAAATAATGTTCAAGATGATAGGTTCTCTGAGCGGGTCATTACTTTTTAAACATTTAGCAGTGTGTT
This sequence comes from Scalopus aquaticus, assembly GCA_004024925.1. Lineage (NCBI taxonomy): Eukaryota > Metazoa > Chordata > Mammalia > Eulipotyphla > Talpidae > Scalopus > Scalopus aquaticus. The sequence goes on from PVIJ01010979.1 coordinate 44,248, forward strand.
CTATTATCTAAATCATTTATGCCTAGCTCTGAAGAGAAGAAAATAGCATTGTAGACATCAAAAGAAAGAACACTTTTTTGTATCCTTTAACTTGATTAGGAATTATTTTATGGAAAGCATTAAATTGTAGAAAGAGTTGTGATAAGCATAAGCATATAGCACTTTGAAAATAATGATGAACAGCATTAAATATTCATTATAGTCTATTTAATGTATAATGTGAAGCTAACAATAGCTTTTCTCATTGGACAAATTATTATAACTAGTTTTTCATTGTTATCTTGGAAATCAGTCAACTTCATTAAAGTTCAGTTGTGTATTAGACTCTTATTTTAGGAGTGCTAAAGAAACTATCTGATTTATTGCATGTAGAAAAACTGTTATAGCTATTTTAATAGTAATAAGAGCCAAAGATGCTAGCAATATTTACTAACTATTCTAAGGAAATTAGGTACTTCAACGAAGAAGTAAAGCAGGAATCTAGTGGATTCATAATTATCCTGCTTCTATATACTTCAACATAAAGGAGGGTTTCAGTTGCAGGTATATAGGAAGTAAAGAAACAGTACTTTATTGTTCTAAAAATTAATAAATCATATCACATTAAATTTTTATAAGTGTGATGTTATATTCCTTTCAGTAAAGACATTCTTTTACAGCATTTTTGAACCTACACTTGAAAGATTTTCCAATTCCTCTCCCTGTAATATTATTTTTAATTGGATGCAGTTTTGAAATGCTAAGTTTTACATCTGATCAGGTATGTGTAGTAAATATGAGTATTTTGTAATATATCTATGATTCATAATAATTTAGGGGTTTGGAAAAGTCATTAAATTATTTTTCTCTTTACTGTTCGACCGGTTATGGAAAGAGTATTCATGTAAGAACCAGAAGTAGGTTACTATTTGTCATGAACAGGTTTTATAAGTACATGATGTTGACATAAATGCAATTTAAAGTACATCTGTAAGCAACTTTATTAGTAACTCTTTAAATGAAGAAACCATTGGCCAAATGCTGTGAAGAATCTAAGATTTTATTCTACTTGCAAGCTTACATGTTAGTATGCCACAGTTTCGTGGTCCTGGCAAAAGACCAGGTACTCTTGGCCAGAGACAGAGAACTTTATTACTCACAAAAATAGTAGTAGATGAGTATCAGCATGTTCTTGTGTCTGTTTCATGAGCCCCAATTCCCATAAGAAGAAATAGATAACCAGGGAAAATGTGCACACACACACTGGGTTGGTTATAGGAGAAGAAACCAGAACTTAGAGAATATTTTATGATGGGCAGTAGACTCATCTTCCTGTTGCCCTAGAGGGAAACTTTATTACAATTGACAGTATAGAATACCTGCTCTTTGCTCTGGAGGAGCAAAGATAGAGACACTTGCTTTATCTTCCAAACTTGATGGCTGTCAAAATAATCTTGAAAAGACAGTCTGGAAGAAAAGCAATCAATACTTCCACTCATAAGACATGGAGAAACTCCAAGAGACCCATGGAGAATGATCTTCCAAATGCAAAGCTATTTCCTAATATAGTAGGAACTCAGTGTTCCCTTCATAAATGAATATTGAATGGATGCCCATAATAAGAATTACAAATGTCTACTAAATTTTTTGTGATACACACCATCAATTAGTTATTTTATGATCTGTGGTAATTTCCCAGGCCTTTTCCCTGTTATTCTTCTACAGACATCTTCTAGAGACAGCTTGGATAATTATTTGTAGCTTCTGGAATTTGATATTATTGTTTACTCTTTTGTGGATTTTGTATATGACAATCCATCTACATGAAATCCTTTTCTTCTTCTTGTATGCCTGAAAATCTCCTACATCTCCTGGGAGGTGTGGAAGATAACTATCCAATGGTATGGATGCAGGGAGCAAATTTACTGTAACTACTTTTGCAAACAATATGCTATGTACTGTATTTCAGTATATGTCAATGTACTTCCTATATCTGTTCTTAAAAAAAAAGTGTGTATAGAGATGTGTATTAACTTTTTATTATAATTGATAATAATCTGATGAAAAACTAACCAACAAAGTTAAGACATTTATTACATTGTGATATCTTCTTTCTCTTTTCTAGAGATAGGAGTGCCTGGCATGTAATTCTATGCTAACAGAAATATGGATAACTGAGAAAATGACATATTTTTATATTATTAGGTACAAAGATATGCAGAAGCCATACAGTCAATGGGTTCAGACTCATTTTTTGATATATTTACCCCAATAATTATCTTTAATGCTGCATTTGACATGGATATATACATGCTCCAGAAATTATTCTGGCAGGTAAGAGAACCATGCTTTTTCAATAATATCATTCATTCACAAACTCCTATATGTTCACAGGTTTGCTGTTGTTTTTTTAAATCTTGCTCCAAACTATGTAACAAGACAGGATTTATTACAACTGATATCTCTTAAGCCCTAGGGATCTCATTGCAATCTTTGCCTCTTATTTCCAAAGTTGACAAATAAAATAATAAAATTATTAAGCTTTAAATTTCCCCATTCATGGATAGAATGTGATTCCACCTCTCCTATAATCCTGATTATCTGCTTTAAAAATGGAATATAAAGGCAATCTGATTTTTCTCTCTGTAAAATTTCTTTGCAGTTACTATTAATTTCAATTCCTGGCTTTTTGATGAATTATCTATTAATTCTTTGGTATCTGTCATCTGTGGATAAATTACTTTTGCAAACCACCCCATGGTTATTATTTTCAACTATCCTCATGAGTTCAGATCCCATGCTGACTGCAGCTGCTATTAGAGACCTTGGTTGGTATACCTTTCTCTTTCCCTTTATTTAAAATACCATTTTCCATATTTAGCTTGCCTAGTTTTAAGATCTTTTGTTCACTATAGCGTTTCACTGTGTGAAGTGGAGGACAGTGAGCAGAGACAAGAGTGGTAATGCTGAGAAAAAAAAGGAAGCCCAGTGATATGCTTACATCATATTCTTTTCAGTATTGTATCCAATTGTAGACTAGGTCAGGGAGTTCTATGAAACCAGTGATTTCACGTGTGCTTTTCTACCTTGCGCCAACAGAACAGTTCTGGAGGGATTACAATACTGCATATACATTGGGGTCACATTTATATTGCCCAATATCTCCTTTCCTTTGAATACACTCATTAAGATAATGAATGCCATTTATAAAAAAGTAAAAATAAAACAAAATAAATGCCTTTGGTGTTATGTCACCATTAGGACCAAAAGACTCTAACTTTTCAGTTAAAACATTAAAATCACTAGTCATTCAGTGTTTTCAGAGTATACTCTTTAGGAGAAAGAAATATACATTTAAAAACAAAATACATACTAAGTTAACATAACACAGTCACTTTTTACTAATGAGAACTAGAATATTTATTTTAAAATAGAGTCGTTATATAACACACCCATGTATTTGCTCACATTCTCAGGGGAGACACATCATGTGTAATATACAACTAAAAGAAAATCTTCAAAGCAAAGGGATTATGAGGCATAACTAGACAAAGTACCAACATTTATAACCAACACCAATCTGTGATTAAGTCAGCACCAGCCCACTTTATGCTGAACATTTTCTCTGCTTCCTGAGAGCCTTCCATACTTCTCTTAACTTTTTAATCTCATATCTAGTTAGTACTCAGCTGATTTTCTAGCCTGCCATTGTTGAATTTAAATCATTTCCTTAGGTTAACTGATAAGGTTATTCTCATAAATTGGGGCTATTTTGTTATTACTTTTGGATTTTTTGTCTCTTCACTTTGAATCATTTAAAACAAAGTATTTTTGCTTTGGTAACACCTCTGCCTGAGTTATCAAAGCAAGTTTTTTATATGTTTTTATTTTATCCTCAAAAAATATTTCAGAGGGAGAGGGGCAGCAGGGTGGGAAGAACAGGCAGAAGAAGACAGTTGGAGAGTGAACAGCGTTAGAACTTAAGTGGCGGGCACGCTGTGGTACAGACACACACCAAGGTGTGAAGCTTTACACCTGAAACATTCATGGCATTGTAGCCCAACGGTCAATCAATTTTTTAAAAAATCTGACCAAACCTATGTGTGAGTCCTTGAGTCCATGTGCATCATCTTGAGCTTTTTATGGCTTGTGGACTCCTCCTCTATTACTTTTTTTCAAATATTCACATGTTATTATAGTCCCATTTTCTACAGTGAAGTAATTATACGTAGTATCAGTTAGCTTTTTTATAAGTAATAATTAGCTCCAAAGCAGTGGTTTAAAACAATTATTTATTTCTCATAAGTCTGCCAATTCTGATGATAAGAATTCAGCTTTGCTGAACTTGGCTAGACTCCGTAGTGAATCTACAATCACTCCGAGGGCCATCTGGAGGCTAAGTGATTTAAGACAGCCTCAACTGGGAAGAGGTATCTTTATTCCATGTATTTCTCACATTCCCTCCATTAGGGTAGGCAGAGAACGCTGCCATGATGGTGGCAGGGGGCAAAGAGAGGATCCAGAAATCTTTCTCAAAACCTCTGCTTGATCAGGTTCCTTTGATGAGAGAAACTGCAAAGTCCTATAAAAACTAACTAGATACAGGGAGAGGTGAAGAACTGACCACCAAGGCCATTTAGCTCCCATAGGAACAGTCCATCTACCTCTCTTTCTCTTCCAAAAATATACTTACTGTACTTAGGTTGTGATCACAGTTACACGGTGTTTGGTTCACAAGAAAGGCTTTTACCTTGTAGTAACACTTCCTTCTTATGCACATTTGCAAAATCATTACACATGTTCCAAGTTATAGTTTTGCCACTACAGGCACATTTAATAGCAAGGGTTTTGACAATTGATGGATATCTAACTGAAATAATCAGAATAAATGGAGGATTGAGATGGAAGCAGGCAATATTTGGTGCTGACTATCCATGGAGTTTAATTTCTAAAACCATTGAAAGAAATGTATGGGAGAGTCAAACACCTTGTAATTACAGTGAGACTGATTAGAAAATTGCCTTAATACATGCCATGTTTTAAAGCCTTGACTTATGAATTTATCTATCATCTTTGTTTTTTTGTCTTGTCTGAAATACTTCTGACTTTTGATGTGTGTTTTTTATAGGCTAGATTACTGAATTTAATAAATAATGAATTTCATGTTTCCATCCCTGCTTTGAATGAATGAGAACTCTCGTAGATGATCTTACTCATAAAAACCATAATTGACCACAGCTAATTTGGTATCAAATTATGATAGCTTAAGTTTTACTTATAGCTAATATATATATCCTTGAAGAGAGTTTCCAAACATGATCAAAGTTTTATTTAAATATGTAGGGGAAGATGTGTGATATAAATCCATAGCTAAAAATATCCTCCTACTTGCTGAAAAAAAATACTATTCTTTAATATTGATGAGGATTTTAAAAAAGATTTTTAAAAAATCTTTTGCCTTCTGCAGGTCTTTCTAGAAGTCTCGTTGATTTAATTAGTGGAGAAAGTCTGATAACCTCCGTAATTTCTTTGGTTTTATTTGCCAGTATTCAGGAAACTGATGCCAACATAAGATCTCATGTGAACCATTCCATAAGTAAGCACCTATTTTGTACTTGATTTCATAAAACCAGAATCCTCTGTGTTGTGAAAGCTGGTATGGATTATATTATTTTATCATAAGTTGTGCTTGTATAAGTATTAATATAGTGATTTACCCTTTTTAAAAAAGGAAATAGCTTTTAAACAATAAAGTGTTTGTTGACTGGATATAGTAGGTCAGGAAAAGACTCAAAGCAAATACACTGCCACACATCTCTTGTTTAATATTAGTTGTAGTTTTGTGGTGAGCCTGGGTTAGGACTTGTCGTGAAGATGTTCATAAGAGCAACATTCCATGGGCCTCCATTGAACCCAAATGCTGACAGCTAGAAAGAGAAATGCTGATTTTCATGTTTTGGAAGGGAACTCGGAAGTTAAGTCAGGTAGTGCCTCCACCCATGGTGAGAGGAGCAGTTTTCCTTCTGAAAACCCTTTCCATGTCAAAGCCCTTGGACTAGCTCCCTGCAAGCAAACAAGAAAATTAACAGCACCAGAAGGAAGCTTGACTTCCCTGGCCCTCCACAGGGCCTGACAGCAGTGCTTGTAAGCAGAGAGATGGCAAGGTACCACATTCAGATAGCTCTGAACTATTTTTTTCCTTTACTGTGTGTGTATACATGTGTATGAAATCAGTAATATATGCCACCTCTGAGCTCAGTTCTAGGGCTTGCTTCCCCAAACTGAGCTTTATTTTTGTTGTGGCAGTTCTTGCCTCATTGTTATTTATTTTTTTATTGTTATTATTATTTATGTCTTTTATATTACTATGTATTCCCTGTAGGTTTCCCATCACCAATTCACCTGTGAACCCTCACCACAGTTCCTTGTGCTCCCCTCTCCCCCATTCTGAGCCCCAATCCTCCCCCTTCTCTCGCTGATTGTCACTCTTTTATTTGGTTCCCCTATTTTCCTCTTATAAGTGAGACCATTCGATATTTTTCTTTTTCCCTTTGGATTATTTCACTGAGCATGAGCCTTTCTGGCTCCATCCATGTTGCTGTGAATTGCATGTGTTTATCTTTTTTGAATGCTGAATAGTATTCCATTGTGTATATGTACCACATCTTCTTGATCCAGTCATCTATTTTGGGGCATCTGAGTTGTTTCCATACCTTCGCTATTGTAAATAGTGCTGCAGTAAACATACAGTTGCATGTATCCTTTTGGATTAGTGTTTTTTTGTCCTTTGGGTAGATTCCCAAAAGTGGTATTGCTGGGTCGTATGGAAGTTCCATTTTTAGCAGTTTGAGAAAATGCCATACGGCTTTCATAGTGGTTGGACCCGTTTGCATTCCCACCAGCAACGTAAGAGTGTTCCTTTTTCTCCACATCCTCACCAACATTTGTTGTTGTTACCTGTTTTTTTGATGTGCACCATTCTCACTGGTGTGAGGTGGTATCTCATTGTGGTTTTGATTTGCATTTCCCTGATTATAAGTGATGTTGAATATTTTTTCATATACCTGTTGGCCATTTGCTTTTCTTCTTTGGAGAAGTGTCTTTTTAGCTCTTCTGCCCATTTTTTGACTGGATTGTTGACTTTGTTTTTGTTGAGTTGTGTGAGCTCCTTGTAGATTTTTGTTATCAGTCCTTTATCGGTTGTATTGTGTACAAAGATTTTCTCCCAATTAGTAGGGTGTCTGTTTTGATTAATGTCTCTTTTGCTGTACCGAAGCTTTTTAGTTTGATGTAGTCCCAGCTGTTTATCTTTTCCTTGACTTCCTTCGCTTTTTGGTGTCATTAAAGATTTTGCTGAGTTGTATGTCGTGTAGAGTTTTGCCTATGTTTTTTTTTTCTTCTATAACTTTTATGGTTTCAGGTCTTACATCCAGGTTTTATACATTTTGAGTTGGTTTTATGCATGGTGTGAGGTAGTAGTCTAGCTTCATTTTTTTTTTGCATGTAGCAGTCTAGTTTTCCCAGCACCATTTATTGAACAAGCTTACCTTGTTCCACTGCATTTTCTTTGCTCCTTTGTCAAAGATTAGTTGTCCATAGATATGTGGATTTATTTCTGGGTTTTCTATTTGATTCCATTGGTCTGTGCGTCTGTTTTTGTTCCAGTACCATACTGTTTTAATTATTATGGCTTTGTAGTATAGTTTGAAATCTGGGCGTGTAATCCCTCCATTTTCTTTTTTTTATTCAGGAGAGCTTTGGCTATTCGAGGTTTTTTTGTGGTTCCATATGAATTTCATCAATATTTGTTCTATTTCTTTGAAGAATGTCATAGAGATTTTTATTGGAATAGCGTTGAATCTGTAAATTGCCTTTGGTAGTATGGCCATGTTGATAATGTTAATTCTTCCAATCCATGAACAGGGAATGTATTTCCATTTTTGTGTGTCCTCTATTTCTCTTACTAGTGTCTTATAGTTTTCTTTGTATAAGTCCTTTACTTCTTTTGTTAGGTTTATTCCCAGGTATTTGATTTTTTTAATTTCAATTTTGAAGGGGGTGGTTCTCTTAATTTCTTCTTCTTCTGACTGAGTGTTTGTATATAAGAAGGCTACTGATTTTTGTGTGTTGATTTGTATCCTGCTACTTTACTGACTGGTCTATAATTTTGAGTAGTTTTTCTATGGAGTTTTTAGGGTTCTCTATGTATATTATTATATCGTCTGCAAAAAGTGACAGTTTAATTTCTTCTTTTCCTCTTTGGATTCCTTGTACGTCTTTCTCTTGTCTTATTGCTCTGGCTAGGACTTCCAGTATTATATTGAAAAGCAATGGTGACAGTGGACATCCTTGCTTTGTTCCTGATCTTAGGGGAAATACTTTCAGCTTCTCACCATTGAGGATAATATTGGTAGTGGGTTTTATTATGTTTATTATGTTTACTATGTTGGTAGTGGCTTTTATTATGTTGAGGTATGTCCTTCTATCCCAAGGATTTCAAGGGCCTTTATCATAAATGGATGTTGCACTTTGTCGAATGCTTTCTCAGCATCTATTGATATGATCATATGGTTTTTATTTTTCTTTTTGTTGATGTGTTGGATTACATTAATTAAGTTTCAGATGTTGAACCATCCTTGTGCCCCTGGAATAAATCCCACTTGGTCGTGGTTTATTATCTTTTGGGTGCATTGTTGGATCCTGTTGGCTAGGATTTTGTTGAATATATTTGCATCAGTGTTCATTAGAGAGATTGGTCCGTAGTTTTCTTTTCTTGTGTTGTCTTTGTTTGGTTTTGGTATTACTTAATGTTGGCTTCATAGAATGTGTTTGGTAGTATTCCTTCCTTCTCAATTTTTTGAAAGAGTTTGTGTAAGATAGAAATTAGTTCATTTTTGAACATTTGGTAGAATTCGTTTATGAAACCGTCTGGTCCTGGGCTTTTGTTTTGGGGGAGGGTTTTGATTACTGTTTCACTTTCACTGCTTGTGATTGGCCTGTTTAGATGTCCTATATCTTCTTTATCTAGTTTTGGGTGATTGTATAGTTCTAGGAATGTATCCATTTCCTCTAAGTTGTTGAACTTGTTTCCATATAGCTGTTCATAATAATTTCTGATCATTCTTTTGATTTTTGCTGTGTCTGTTGTAATTTCTCCTCTTTCGTTTATGATCCTATTTATTTGTGTTTTCTCCTGTTTTTTGTCAGCCTGGCTAGAGGTTTGTCTATTTTGTTTATTTTTTCAAAGAACCAGCTTTTGATTTCATTGGTCTTCTGGATTGTTATTTTGATTTCCATTTCATTTATTTCTGCTTTGGATTTTATGATTTCCTTTCTTTTACTGGCTTTGGGGGGGGTTTGTTGTTCATTTCTAGTTCTTTGAGGTGGGAGACTAAATTGTTTCTTTGGATTGTTTCTTTTTTCTTGATGTGAGCCCGTATTGCTATATATTCCCCTCTTATTACTGCTTTTGCTGTGTCCCAATCATTCTGGAACGTTGTGTTTTCTTTGTCATTCATTTCTAGGTATTTTTAAATTTCTTCTTTGATCTTCTCATTAGTCCAGTGGTCTTCCAGCAGTGCGGGTTTCAATCTCCATGATCTAAAAGGGTTCCTTTTTTCTTTTTATGGTTCATTTCTAGTTTGATGGCTTTATGATCAGAGAAGATAGTAGGTATGATTTTGATCTTTGTGTATCTGTTGAGGTTTGTTCTGTGACCTAGTATGTGATCAATCCTGGGGGCCGAGCTGTGTGGAGGAGATTGATCAGTCCCTAAAACCCTGGGGCAGAAGCCTGGAAGCTAATTTGTTCCCCTCCGCTACTCTCCCATCCTTGCACTCAATTGGAGAGCAAGTTGGAGTGCACTGCACGCGATGGTTCCTTCCCCACACCTGGGGGCCCAGCCGGGAGCATCTTGCCACATTTTTGCCAGCCAGTCTTTGTGTGGCTTTGATCTTACTCTCCACCTGTTTTGTGGGATATACCCTTCAAGCCTCCCTGACTCCAGGACCCATTTTCCTCTAGGATTCAAATTTTGTTCCTTATTTTCTCACCCTTGAAAGGTTTGAAGGACTTCCTCACACTATGTGTGCCTGACTCTAGCAACTAGCAACTAGGACTAGCAACTAGGACTTTCAAGGGTGGTTTTAGCCTTCCTGTTTCCTGGGAAGAGCAACAGCATGACCACAGAAAGCAATTTGGCAACATATAGCAATATCAGCAAAGGAGCAACAGCTGATTTATGGAGTAATTCATCTTCAGGACCACACTGCAGCATTGTTTATCATGGAAATGAACTGAAAACAAATAAAGTGCCCAAAATAAAGTCAGTCTGGCAACCAAGATGCTACAGGAGATTCACTCACCTGGATTCCTGTGTGTGCTGTACAATCTAGAACACAAGTTCCCTGAGTTTAAAGATGTTCCACTTCTTGTTCATTACTGTGGCTCCAAAATTTATTACTGTGGTTGGCAATGAAAAAATATATACTCCTTACGTATTGACTGGAAAAATTTCTTAAATTAAACTGATTGAATTTTACAAATTTAAGTGTGATTTTTCAGGATTTGTAAAGAAACTCCTTCAATTTAGGGATAAGAAAATACCATATATCTGCTCCAAAGGCAATGAGCCATTTGTAAAGATAATGACAAAAGGAAAAGTTTACCCAGAATATCACTTAAAATAAGGGCAAGTATGTTCTTAATTATTTTTTCTTTTCTATTCTTTCTTGCAGCCTATCAAGTCATGAAGAGCACTTGGTCAAAGTTTATAGCAAGTACATTGTTTGGAATGATAGGTTCAAACCTGATTCAATGGTGGATGGCTACTGTTTTTACTGATGAAGTCCATCATATAAATCTCAGCTCTTCAACTCTGTACCTTATCTTCTTTATTAGTAAGTGAGGGGCCTATGCCTGAAATCCAATAACATAAAAAATTTCAAAATAAAATTATGAGACAATATGTACTAAACAAAAGTTAGTCAAAAAAATTGAGTAATCTAGAAGGAATTTTTTTGTTAAAATAATTCATCAAAACATATGAAAAATATTCATCTTGCACAACAAAAGCAATGTACTGATATACATATATATGACATATATATATATCAAATACCATTACAAAAGACATAAGAAGTTGACAAAACTATTATTACAATGAGATAATTTATCATGACTTTCCCAGAGAATTTTATAACTAATTGGGCAAATAATAAGCATAGCTATTATAAAATATAAAAGCTTAAAAGCTTATTTCATAAGATACATAAAGAATTCTACCTCCAAAGCAGAATGCATATTCTTTACAATATACAGGTAGATCATTTCTTGAAATGACTAGACTAGAATATTTCCATAAAATTCCAAACATTGTTCAATCACAATGCTATAAAATGCTAATTTGAAAAGGATGATCTTAAAAAATTATTATTTGAAGTGCCTGAAATTAAATTATATTTTTCTGGGTTACTCTTCAGTCACAACAGAAATCAATATTCAAGTTGCAGATTGAGTGAGACTAAATATTAGAAAATTATTAATGTTATTAATCCATTTACCACTACTCCCTCCTCAGAAATGTATGACTGATATTGATAATTAGCCATATCACTGTTACAGAATCAGTTACAGCCTCAGAATCTAGTTCAACACACCTGTTAAGTCAGCCCTATAAATGGTTTGGAACTGGCATGTGCAGTGACGCCTAGCTACCAATGCATGTCTTTCCATTACATTTTGGAATAAAACCACCTTTTTTACATTCATGATTAAAATTAATTTGGAAACTCCAAATAATGCAATAGGGGAAAAGAAAATGATGTTCATACATTTTAGATTACATAAAAAACCCAGGTGAGTTACTTAGTAAACTAAAGCATCAATGTTCTTGAATAGTTTGAGATAAGATAGTCACACACAGACACACACACTCAACTCAGTAGAATTCTTAGGAGCTAGCAGTAACTACTTAGAAAATACAATGAAAATTTGATTCTCTTTATATTGGCACAAAGCTACAAAGTATTAAGAAAGAAATTTAACAGTTTGGACCTAAACATGGAAAACTACAAATGTTTGCTGCAAAATATAAAATTGAGTAAATTGGGACAGAGGAAAACTTTTTAGATATTCTAGAGGAAAAATATTCATTATTTTCATATCTGAGCAAGGAGAGTAGAACATCTCAAGGCTTGCTAATTAATTTTTTTTCTTTTTTTTTTTTAATTTTTATTGTTATTTATGTCTTTTACATTTTGTATTCCCCTTGGGTAGCCCACAACCATTCATCCATGATCCATCTCCATGGTCCCTTGTATTCTTTTTTATTCCATTTTGTGCCCTTATCCTCCCATCCCCCGCCCCCCCCAACACTGAGTGTCTCTCTCCTATTTGGTTTCCCTATAGTCCTATTATAAGTGAAGCCATTCGGTATTTTTCTTTTTCTTTCTGGCTTATTTCACTGAGGATGATTCCCTCTAATTCCATCCATGTCGCTGCAAATTGCATGTGTTTATCTTCTTTAAATGCTGAATAGTATTCCATTGTGTATATGTACCACATCTTCTGGATCCAATCATCTATTTTTGCACATCTGGGTTGCTTCCATACCTTTGCTATTGTGAATAGTGCCGCAATGAACATACAGGTGCATGTATCATTTCGCATTAGTGTTTTTGTGTCCTTTGGGTAAATTCGCAAACGTGGGATTGCTGGGTCGTGTGGGAGCTCCATGTTGAGCAGTTTGAGGAATCGCCATACAGCTTTCCATAGTGGTTGGACCAGTTCACATTCCCACCAGTAGTGTAAAAGAGTTCCTTTTTCTCCACATCCTTTCCAGCATTTGTTGTTGCCTGTATTTTTAAGTTGTGCCATCCTCTCAGGTGTGAGGTGGTATCTCATAGTGGTTTTGATTTGCATTTCCTTGATTATAAGTGATGTTGAGCATTTTTTCATGTATCTGTTGGCCATTTGCTTTTCTTCTTTGGAGAAGTACCTTTTGAGCTCTTCTGCCCATTTTTTGACTGGGTTATTGGCTTTGTTTTTGTTGAGTTGTGTGAGTTCCTTGTAAATTTTTGT
>PVIJ01010980.1:0-57209 GCA_004024925.1 Scalopus aquaticus
GAAGAAATTAAACTGTCTCTATTTGCAGATGATATGATAATATATATACAAAGCCCTAAAAACTCCATAGAAAAACTACTCAAAATAATAGACCAGTTCAGTACAGTAGCAGGATACAAAATCAATGCACAAAAATCAGTAGCCTTCACCATATTCTCCCAAAGTCTTATATCCCTCCACCCATTTCATCCCTCCCTCTCCTTCCTCCCCCACCTCCTGAGCGTCTCAGAGCTACAGTCTGCTTTCAAGGTTTGTCTTTGTCTGACCTTTATATGTGTTTTTCTATATTCCACATATAAGTGAAACCATCTGATATTTATTGTTTTCCTTCTGACTTATTTCACTTAGCATCAATCTTTCCAGTTCCATCCATGTTCCTGCAAATGGCATGAATTTATCTTTTTTGATCTCTGAGTAGTATTCCATCATGTATGTATACCACATCTTCTTTATCCATTAGTCTGTTTGGGGGCATTTAGATTGTTTCCATATCTTGGTTATTATAAATAGTGCTGAAATAAATATAAGTGTGTAAGTTTCTTTCAAATTAGTGCTTTTGTGTTTTGGGATAGTTTCCTAGGAATGGAATTGCTGGGTCATATAGCAGATCTATTTTTTAAATTTTTGTTGTTGTTGTTTTTGCCAGTTATCTGTTTTATCTGATAAAATGATTGCTCACCTTGCCTTTTTTAGAATACTATTTGTTTGTAGTATTGTTTTTCAAACCATTTACTTTGAACACATATTTATCTTTTGAGATCAGATGGCTCTCCTGGAGACAGCAGAAAGTTGGGTTTTGTATTATGATCCAACCAGCCATTTTTTACATTTTGATTAGTGTTCATTACATTAATATTAGGTTGATTTTGTAATTATATGTGGGTTTACTACTAATATTGTGTCTTTTGTTTTCTGGTTCTATTTTTTTCTTTTGCAGATTCTCTTCATTTTCATGGGAAAGCTTCTTTCAGCAGTTATTGCAGGGGAGTTATTGTGCTGTTAAACTCCTTCAGTTATCGAGGAAGGCCTGTATTTTTTTCTCATTTCTGAATGATACTCTTACAGTGTATAGAAACTTTGGCTGGCAGCTTTTAAATTTGAATATTTGAGTATGTCATTCCATTTGTTTCTTTTCTGAAATAATCTTTTGACAGTTTGATGGCAGTACTTTCATAAATCAGTTGTCTCCACCCCACCCCAGCTAACTTCATTATTCTTTCTTTGTCTTGAACTCTTGGTAATTTCTTACCTATGTGACTTAGTGTGCATTTATTGTAGATGACTAAGTGTTCATTTAACCTCACAGACTTCTAACTTAGTTCTTTCACCAGGTTTGTGAAGTTTTTCTCTATTTTTATTTTGAATAAACACTTCCTCTTTTTAGGTACCAATTATATTTAGATTTCTTTCCTAATGGATTCAGATAATTCTCCAAGAGTTTCTTTATTTTATTTTTACATCTCATCTATCTCTTGACAACCACCTGGTTCCTTTGTGTATGACCATTTTCAAGGTCACTGATTCAGTCTTCCCTTTAGTCTATTCTGCATCCATAAATTTCTCTAGGTTTCTTTTCCTCATTTACATCCTGAATCTCTGTTCCTTTCTTATTTAAAACGTCAATTTCTACTTTATTTTCATTGTTTTTTTTTCATTTCTGAGGTTATTAATTTGTGCCTCTGAGTTTTGTTGTACCTCCTTGATTCACTTTTCTGATTTCTGTTGTATAATTTTCATTTGTCTTTCTACATTTTTTTTCATTGTTTTGTTATGTCTATTTTGAACTCCCTATCTGATAGGGAAATATGCCCTATCTGATAGGGTGATAAAATTTTCCATCTTTTTTTGTTTGATTTTTGGATTTTTGTTCTTTCCTGTGACATCATATATCTTTGATATTTCAAGGTGCCATGTGTTATAGTTTTTATCTGTCCTTTTTTTGCTTTAGTATTTCTTTAAAGTATCTGTTGAAGTAATTAGTGAGTTTTATTACTTTCATTTCCCCAACAATTAGCGCTATGTTTTTATTTTATTTTATTTCCCTTTGCTGACTAGCATAGGTACCAATACCCTGAAATTTGCTAAAATATTAAAGTGGTGGAGGGTTACAGCCACTGGTGCAAATATTCTGGGTGCAGATGGCCTGACTTGTGACCGCTGTACTATCAATATCCCTCCTTAATGGGATTCAGATGCAACACTAATGTCGTGCACTGTCAGTGCTCTTCATGAGGTCAGTAGCATTTTGAGGGCTAGGGGAGGAAGAATGCAGTCCAGAGAACCATCTATATCTGAATTCCATACAGGAAACCTTGTCTCTGTGGAGCACTCTATGTGTTTTTCCCTCATTCAAGTGTACATGTTATTACACTACCGCTGTTTCACTTTCTACTTCACAGGACCCTTGACTGAGCCAGAATACTTGTCATCTGTGTCCCCCACCCCAGGCAGCAGCCCCCAGGCCTTCCTCTATATCCACATCTGGTTCAGTGAAGTATGACTCTCCACTGTGCTTTTTATGTTGTTGTTTTTTTTCAATGTCTAAGAGTGTTCTAGTTTTACATCAAGCCACAGGACGCTGACTGAAGTGTCCCAATGGTTAACTGTTAGATGGTCCTCATTGGAATGAAGCAAAGAAACTCATCAGAATCTTGGTGATGTCTATATTTGTTTGTTTCATGTAGAAGAATTCCTTTCTCTTTTCATGTAGAACAGGTCTGGTGGTGGTAAACTCCATTAGCTTTTATTATCTGGGGAAACCTTTTGCTCTCCATTATATTTGAATATTAATTTTTTGTGTAGAATATTATTGACTGGCTGTTTTTATCTACCAAAATTGTCCATATGTGATTCCACTCCCTTAAATTCTTGGTTCTATCTGCTGAGAAACCTGATGGAAGCCTGACTGAGGTGCCTTTGTATGTTAAATGTTAGTTTACCCTTAGAAACCACTAATATTTTTTTCTTTGAGTTTTGATAATTTAGTAATGATTTGTCTTGGTGGAAGTTGTTTTGCATGTATAAAGTTAAGCATTCTCTTGGCTTCCTGAACATCCATGTTTATTTTTTCATTTTTTCCTTTCAGAGGAAAATGCACACATAGTCCCCCACTACTACAAATTGTGCTGTCGAGTTTCCCACATTTGGGGAAGTTGCAAGGGTGAGTACATCTGGAGTAAAATGGATAAACATCACCTTTGGAAAACCACCTTTCTGTTCATGGTATCTCCCATACCAGGTAAGTATAATTTTTACCTTTTTGGGGGAAGTATTCAGTTATTATTTCATTGAATAAGACTTCTGCTCACTTATCTCTCTCTTCACCTTGTGTAATACATATTACCTTCATGTTTGCTTTTCTAATGACTGATATTTCTTACAGAGTTTCTTCATTTTTCCTGATTTTTATCGATCTTTCTTCTTTCGGTTGGCCCTTTGTAAATTCGTATCTCCAATTCTGTTTTCGTATCTCAAAATTCTCAGACGTTCCTCACTTCCTAAGTGTGTGTGTTGCCTTATTTACATTTTCCCAGTTAGGATAGTATTACATTTTTTGTTTGTTTATACTTGTTTAATTTGGTGGCAAGTGAGAGAGTAATGGGAATTTGGAGTGCATAGACTTTGTCTCAGTCTTGGTGAGAAGGAAGGGCTATTCAAGGATTTACATTCCCTCTCTCCCTTTTCTCCAGAGCAAGCACTGTTCACTGCTTGACTGAGCTCAGATGATATGGTCCTTCCTATTTGCCAATACTTTCTGTGACACTGCATATGTTTATTTCCCCAATCTTCAGCAGGGATGCGGAAATGTGGCTATGTCACCAATGCTGCTGGTAAGCAGTTCCTCTGTCTCTGAACCAATAGTCCCAGCATCTGTGTGCTTATGAGTCTGCCCTCCCCACTCTGAAAAGAAACGATTTACTGTGCCTGGTCCATTACCCACTCTGTTTGTATCCAATCCTAACTCCAACTCCTTTTTTTTATTTGTGTCTTTTACATTCTTGTATATTCCCCGTAGGTTTCCCACCACCAATTCACCCGTGAACCGTCACCACAGCCCCCTGTGCTCCCCTCTCCCCCGTTCTGAGCCCCAATCCTCCCCTCTCTCTCGCTGGTTGACACTCTTGTATTTGGTTCCCCTATATTCCTGTTATAAGTGAGACCATTCGATATTTTTCTTTTTCCTTTTGGCTTATTTTGCTGAGCATGATCCCTTCTAGTTCCATCCATGTTGCTGTGAATTGCATGTGTTTTTTTTTTTTTTGAATGCTGAACTCCAACTTTTTTTACCTGTCCCTTTTTTGCCCAAACTCAGTATAAAATATCTGTCAGTATCCCATTGCCTGTGATGAACTGGTTAAATTTCCTGGAAGCAAAATTTAGTTTCTCTTTGTACTACCTAAGAGAGAAGGTTATCTAAACCTCTCTATCATGCATTGTTGTAGGTAGAGTCTAGGAATGAACTTTTAAATGATGATACGTATTTGCTACTTTGGTCTCACTACAAGCCGAAAGTGTAGAACAAATACAATAGAAAACGACAGCTTACAGTAAGAGAGAGAAGTGGGACCCACAATTTATTTCTTCCCCGTTATATACTGAACATTTATAGAAACAATAATACATTTATGTTTGTTGACATGTATATACCTGTTCGCTAATGAATGTATTATTCATTCAAGAAATATTTACTAAGTATATACTATGTGCAAATATCCAGCCTATACCAGTCACATACCAAATACCCCTACTATCGTGGATCTTAAATGTTTTGTGAGAAAAATATCGTGGAGCTTGGAAGGACATTAAAGGATTTGTCTGATCCAGTGTTTTCCAAAATATTGTTTGCAAATTGTTAGTAACTGAAGATTAGATAGTAGCTGTTTGATAAATAAATGAGTTTTAATGACCAAATTGAAAGGTACTGTGTATGTCCATAATTGTAAAGTATGTATTATTTGTACAGTAAATGCTTTGAGATATCCTGTAGTAAGCAAATATGTTTACCTCACTTTAATCTAATATTTCCAAAATTTATTTGAATGCAGAATTCCCTTCTTATACAAACTTTTAATGTCACATTTAATAGTCTCATGGAACCAATTGAGAAACCCTTGTCTAATCCAGCCCACTTATATTGCAGTTGAAATAACTAAAAATTAACTAAAGATCAGAGCACACAACTAATTTGCCTAATATTACTATTTCTTATCAGATGAGCAGAGTATTAAAAGTTTAGAACAATGCGTTTTTTTAAAATCATGAATTTTCCAAGGAATAAGATTTTTTTTGTTTTACTCTCCTAAAGACATAAAAGTATACTACATAATATTAGAATTTCCAAGCTATAATTATAACTTCTGATGATTCAGAACATAAATTCTATGAATCACTTTATATCTTTCTTGAAAGTTGAGAAGGTATCAATTATCAGCTACACATTTAAATTTTATATACTATAAAATATATTTTATAGTAATATAGTATAAATTATCACAATAGCTTAATCATAATAACATAACTTCATAATGATTACTGAAAACAGATCACCAGACTATCTTAAAATACTGGTTTATTAATCAAACAACAGAGAGTTTTTGTTTTAAGTTTTTGAGAAGAATTCTGTCCTGTGCATGTTTGGTTATCTCGTTAAGGATTTGGCAAAAATTATCACTTCTTATAACATTTCCTTAATTATAAAAAACGTTATCAATAGAGGACTTTAATTTTGCTTTTATTTATTTTGTTCTTTCGTATATAATGGAGAAAAGAAAGAAAGTAGTTACTGTGTGGCAAGGTATACAATTAAACAATTTTCCATCTTTATTTTTCTGACTTATTACAAATTACAAAAGGTAAATATAAGTTGATCATCTTTTTAATAAATACAGAAAGTGTACATATAAAATAAAAATTGGGTAGCGATATAAAATATTTCAGTAATAATGAGAACAGCAGCAAACCTTTACTGTTCTTCAGAAAGAGTAGTTTTAACAAAGTAAGCAAGAATCATTTTCTCTGGTTGAGTGTTGATTCCCCAGAGTGCTCTCAGCAAGTAATTAGAATGGCCCACTGAATGTCAGCATCAGCTTGTTTATTCTCATTATTTTATCATTTTAAAAACCCTCTAGGTGATGAGACATGCAGTATAGAACATAATTACCATTATTAGCATACTAATTGGACACAAAAATAGGCCAACCACAAGTTAGCCAACTGAATAATTTCACATTAATCAAACACCATAGTGAATAAGGCTATTGTTAAATTGACAGCTTCCATAATTGGCAATATTTTGCACTGAAAGATCAGGATTTCCTTGTAATATTTCTTCGTTGTCAAATAATTTAGTAATTTCCCGTGCTCCCTCTTCAAATGTGTGCATCTCGCTTAGGTTTAAGAAAAACATCATGATGAGAATACTACTGTTTTTAACAAATGGCTTAAGGGTATAAAGAGAAACTTGTTGGTTTTCAGCAAGCGATTAAAATGATAACCAAACAGAAAAGCTACCAATCTAGACTTGTTGCTTGTGTTTTCTTCTAAATATGTTTTCTTCTAAACTCTACAAAATTAATCATACTTACAATCTCCTGAGTATGTTCTACTTTAAAAAATTGCTGGTATAATATCTAGCAATAACTCCCTAACAAGTTAAAATTTTAAATATATATTGGCAGTTTTAAACTCTAACAGTTTCATGATGCGGTAATTTTCTTTTTGTGGAAGTAAGTAGAGCTGATGTGAACTAAAATACATTTTCAGTAGAAGAAAATCATTATGAAGACTGAATGTGTAAGTGATACCACTTTCATTAGATCATCTTCCTTTTCAGAAATAATGGTCACCAGCTGCCCTCAAGATGTAACTACCAGTTGAGGGCCACTTAAGGTTTTCTATAATCTGACATCAACAGTTCCTTCTTTTTGTTACTAATTTCCTAAATAAATCTGTTCCAATCAATTTCCTCTATGCCAGCCTTCATGACCTAATTTTCTTATGCATATTTTTGTCTTGTATCATTTGTGCCCTTATTTTGTACTTATGCAAAATCCCTCTCTCCTTAGAGATTAACTGTAGTTTCTCATACATGAAGATTTTCCAACTACTGCAGTCTAGAGTTATTTTTCCTCTTGATAAGCTACTATTTTTACTATGTTTACTATTTATTTTGCATATATTCATGTCCTCAATAAATAATAACCATTTATTAAATGCCAAACACATTATTTGGCAACAAAAGGACTAAGTTGACTGTGACATTGATTCCCCATAATGATTCACAGATGTTTTCATATATATATGACATATAGTATATGTATTGAATTATGCATCTGTAGTATATGTATAATATAGGTATTTTATATATATATATATATATAACATAGATATATAAGTTTTTAAATGTAAAGAACCTGTGTTATATTCCTATTGTACTTTTCATTAGTGAACACATTGCAGATAATATAAAAAGAATATTGAATCAATTTTATCTATTACCTTTACTTTGCATTCATTCTTATTGGAATTATAAGTCATTCTCATTTAGAACCTTCTTGTAATTGCTTCAACATTACTAAATATTAGTAAAGAAAATCTTTTTCTCTCCTATCATTCCTTTCTCTAGTAATGCTTTCATTGATTCTTCTGTAGAATGCCAAAATGAAGTGAGTTGTAAACTGGGAAATCCATATTCTGTAATAGGACTTGATTTTGCCCCTTTGTCTGTTTGTGTCTTATGTTTTCTATATATAAAATAAAAAGATGTACTGCATTAGTAGTCTACATAATTAACTGGACTTTAGAACATGTAACATTTTAAATATATGATAAAAGTTGAATTAGATAAATGGTCCCCAAACATGGTTGCACATTAGAGTTCTATGGGAAGCTTTATAAGACTACTGTTGATTCAATTCTCATTTTGGGGATAGATATAGATTGGATGTCAGCATCTTCTAATGGGCTTGTTAGTCAGAGTTAGAATTTCCAGCTCTGATTCTGTATGACTTTGTAGTTTGAAAAAGAATGAAGAAATTGAGGAAAACATTAGGAAGTTCATAAAAGTAAACTTTAAGAATTCAACAACCCCACCATTGCTTTCCCAGGCCAATAGAGGCTCTGTTATCTTATGAGATTCCCCACCAGTGCCCACTGAGCTTAGCGGAGGACTTGCAAACACTCATGGAATCTTGCCAAAGATTGCCCTGATCAGCAAAAGCCTTGCCATTGCAATCTTCTGCAGAATCCTCACTCCAGGGCCCAGCTGGACTAGTGAGACCCCAAACCTGTGTCTGGGAAGGTGTCAGAGTGGCCAGAGATGTGGCAATCTCCCAAACAACCATCCCACCACTGGCACAGGCAGAGGTTTTGCAACTTCTCATAAAACCCTGTTAGTTCCCATGTGGAACTGTGCCAGGCAAGGTGCCAGAGTGGCCAGAGGTAAACCTTATCACTTGCCTTGAGACCCTTCTAGTACCCACCCAGACCTGGCAGAGACCTCACAATCCCTGTGAGATCCTGCCAGCTGCTTACCCAAATAAGTGAAACGTCTGATCAGTGAGGAGGCAGGAGCCATGATTAGAGGAAGTCCTACATACAACAGCTGGGTTCCAAAGGAAATAATCTGGAGAATGATAAATATGGTAAAAGGCAAAATGAATTCTCAAGGGAATATTATGATACAGAGAGAAAAAATTTCCAGAACCCCAATTCATAGACGGGGAAGTTATGTTAGCCCTATCAGAGACAGAGTTTAGAATTTTAATGATAAAGAAATTCAAAGAAATGGAAGAAAACTCAGAAAAACAAATGAATGTTTTTGGACATAACACCAATGAACTGAAAATAGAAAATGAAGCTCTAAATTAGATAAGAATGGAGTTTCAGTATTTAAAAAGAGAAATATAGGAAATAAAAAAATAACATAAAGTCATGGAATTAAAGTATACCAAGTGGAAATAAAAGTCAGTATAATTGAAGATGCAGCTAAACAAAGAAACCAGGCAAAGAAGAAAGAGAGAAATGAAGAAAAACTACAAGAAGTATAACAATCCATGTGAGAAGGCAACATAGGAATAATGGAAATATCAAAGGGGGAAAGAGAGAGAAGGAACAGAAAATGTATTTAAAAAAATAATGGAAGTTGACTTCCCAAACCAAGAGAAGGTAATAAAACTACAATAGAGAAATTAAAAGAACCCCAGCATACCTAGAACCAACTCTAAGACACATAGTAGTGAAAATTCCAAGAGTTCAGGACAAAGAAATAGTATCAAAGTTGGCAAAGGGGTAGAAGCAGATAACCTATAAATGTACCCTGAATAGGCTAACATCAGACTTCTTTGAAAACGTTATGATTGAGGAGAGAATGGAATGGTGTGTTCCAAATACTTAAAGATAAAAGTTTCCAGCACAAAATATGCTATCTTGCAAGACTGCCCTTTAGATTTGAGAGGGAAGAATAAAGGCCATTTCAGACACAGAGAAAATGAGGGAATTTGCAAACACTAAACCACCAATCTAATTGAAAGGAGCTTACACTTTGAAACCAAAGTGAGGAATATACACAAAAAACTGAATAAGGAATAGATTGACCCACAAAAATTAAGAATAAAATGGCAGAAACAGACTATCACATATAATCACTTTAAATGTAAATGGACTGAACTCACCAACTAAAAGGCATAAAATATCTACTTGGATCAGGAATCAGAATCTAACCTTCTGCTGTCTCTAGGAGACACATCTAAATTCCAAAAAAATTATAGGATCAAATTAAGTTTTGGAAAACCAACCTTAAAAGGGAATGGAACTCTAAAGAAGACAGAGGCAACCATACTTATATCAGACAAAATACATTTCCAACTAAAAAAAGTAACAATAGCAGGGATGGAAAATATGCAATGATTATGGGATGATACATCAAGAAGACATAACACTCGTCAACATATATGCACCAAGTGAAGGAGCACCAAAGTACATTTGGCAACTACTATCAAACATGATAATAAACATTGGAATATATATTTGTTGTAGAAGACTTCAACCTCCTTCTCTCACTAATGGACAGATCAACTAGACAAAAAAATAATAATAATAAACAGGGAATCAATAGCCTTCAATAGAGAACTTGACCTAATGAACTTCATAGACATTTAGAGAGTGCATTTTTCTGAAATGCACATGGGACTTTCACCAGAATAGACTGTATTCTTGGACACAAACAAAAAAAAATTCAATGAATTTAGTAATATTGAAAGCTTACTTATCATCTTCTCAGACCAAAGAGGTATCAAACTAGAAATCAACTATTAAAGGAGGCAGAGAAATCATGTCATACATAGAAACTGAACAACACATGACTGAAAGACCACTGGGCTAATGAGGAAATCAAAGAAATTTAAAAATACCTTGAGAGAAATGAGACTGAGCACATGACTACCCAAAAACTTTGGGATGCAGCAAAAGTCGTACTAAGAAGGAAATACATAGCCACACAAGCCACATCAAGAAACAAGAAAAAGCTCAAATAACTAACATTCACTCTCAACTTCAGGAATTAAAAAAAGTAGAACAAATCCAGAAACCAGTAGAAGAATAGAAATAATAAAAATCAAACACAAGTAAATGAAATGGAAATCAGAGAGACAGTCCAAATGATCAATGAAACCAATATTGCTGATTCTTAAAAAAAATTACACAAAATAGAAAAACCTCTAGCAAGGCTTGCCAAGAAAATAAGGTCATAATCTCAAATAAATAGGATAAAAAATGAAAGTGGAGAAATAAACAGATGCTGCAAAATTCAGAGAATAGTTAGAGACTACTATGAAAATCTTTACATTAACAAATTCCATAAACTAGTAGATAGGAAAATTCTTAACATTTACAATCACCTGAAACTGAATAAGGAAGATCAATAGAAACCCTGAACAAACTGGTAACAAGCAAGGAAACTGAAACAGTAATCAAAAACTCTCCCCAAAAACAAGAGTCCAGAACCAGATGCCTTCACGAGTGAATTCCACCAAGTCTTCAGAGACAAACTAAATGCTTATGTTGCTCAAACTCTTCCAAAAATTGAACAAGGGATATGTTCAAATACATTTTTTAAAGATTTATTTATTTATGCATACAAGCTGGGGCAGCATGGGGTGGTGAGAGGGCCCACCAGAGACAGAGTAGGGAGCAGCACAGGCAGATCAACAGAAATACACTGCTGAGGGGAGCAGCGGGCGAGGCAGGAGAGGTCCGCCATGCTATGTGGGAATCTCCCTGGCTGGGCATTGAACCCGCGTCGCCGCTGCCGACAGCTCCACAGCGCAGCGCCACCAGGGAGGCCCTATGTTCAAATACTTTTTATGAGGCCAGTATTACTGTAATACCTAAACAAAATAAAGACAAGATAAAAACAGAAAATTACAGACCAATCTCCAGAATGAACACAGGCACAAAAATCCTTAATAAATTCCTAGTAAACTGAATCTAACAATGCATTAAAATAATCATAAACCATGATCAAGTGGGATTCGTATTAGGGACACAAGTATGGTTCAACATAAAATCAGTCAATATATTTCACCATATCATCAAATTGAAAGATAAACATGGATGAACATATCAATAGATATCGAGGAAGCATTTGATAAGATCCACCATCCATTTATGTGGAAAAATCCTCAAAAACTGGGGATAAGTGGGACACACCTTAACTTAAAAAAGCCATTTACAGCAAACCCAGAACTAATATAATTCTCAGTGCTGAAACAGTGAAAGCTTCTCTACTAAAATTGAAACAAGACAAGGATGTTCACACTCAACACTCTCACCAGTGCTATTTAACATAGTATTGGAAATTTTAGCTACAGCAATTAGACAAGAAAAAGATAAAAGAGAGAAAAAACCTATCACTATTTGCAGATGAATAATATACATAGAGAACCCTCAAGGTTCCATGGAAAAACCAGTGGAAACAATCAACTCAGCAAAGTGGCAGAGTATAAAATCAATGCACAAAAATCACTTGCCAACACTACTGAAATTAGTATGGAATCACTTAAGACCCTGAATAGCAAATGCAATCTTGACAATAAAGAAAGAGAATGGAGGTATCACACCTAAATACCTCAGATTATATTGTGAAAATATAATAATTTAAAAAGTCTGGTACTGGAACAAAAACAGACACACAATGGAATAGTATTGAGAACTCTGAAATAAAGCCACGTATATATGGACAGTTAAACTTTGACAAAGGAGCCCAGAACATACACCGGAACAAGGAACGCCTCTTCAATAAATGGTGCTGGGAAAACTGCACACAAGAGAATGAAACTAGACCATCATCTCACATAAAATACAAAATCAATTCAAAATGGATCAAAGATTTGTATATAAGGCCTGAAGCCATAAAATGCATAGAAGAAAAGATAAGCAAAACATTTCATGCATAAGCTTTAATGATGTCTTTAGGGATTCATCCCCAACAGTAAGGAAAACAAAAGGACATAAACAACAGGAACTACACTGAACTAAAAAGCTTCTGCAGAAGGGAAGAAACCATAAGTAAAATGAAAAGGCACCCAACTGAATGGGAAAAAATATTTGCACAATGTGCATCTTATAAAGGACTGATATCAAAATTATAAAAGGAACTCATAAAACACTACAAAAAACAAAAGAAATAGCCCAATGAAAAAAAAGGACAGAAAATCTAAAGAGACATTTCTCCAAAGTATGCATTCACACTGCAAAGAGACACAGGATAAAATGTTCACCGTAACTTATTATTAGAGAAATGCAAATCAAGACCACAATGAGATACCATCTCACACCTGTGAGAATGGCCCATATTAAAAGGCCAGAAACAGCAAGTTCTGGTGAGGATGTAGAAATAAGGGAACTCTCCTACATGCCTGTGGAGATGCAAAATAGTCCAGCCCTTTTGGAGGTGTCTCAAACATTAAAAATGGATCTGCCATTCAACACAATAATTCTACTGCTAGGTATCTATGCCAAAATGTCAAAGACATTAATTTGAAATTTAACATGACCTCCATGTTTATTGCAGTGCTATTTACTGGAGCTAAATTATGGAAACACCTTAAGAGCCCCCAAACAGATGAATGAATCAAGAACATGTGGTATATATACAAACAAAGGAATATTACTGTGATCAAAGAAGATAAACTCAGGCCATTTGTGACAACATGGATGGAGCTGGAATGGATAATACTAAGTGAAGTAAGTCAGAAGGAGAAAGATAAATATCAGATGTTGTTACTAATATGTGGAATGTAAGGTGTTACTAATATGTGGAATGTAAGGTGACTAAATTAAGAGTCACATAAAAACTAACCCTTGATAACTGTCTACAGAACTGAAGCCCCAAGTGGGCCAGGGAGTGGTGAGGGCTAAGAACAAACAGGGAACAAAGCACAATAGATAATGTTGGTGGACTATGGGTGAGTTGGTGGTGGGTGCACTACTGTGGTAATACCTGTTAGGGGTATGCCAGTATTACTTCAATTTGAAATAAATGAAAATAAAATTAAAATAAAATTTCAAAAATAATTCAACCACATTTACATGTTTAACAGGACATTTTTAATAATCTACATCTTGGTGAAAGTGCAATCTACTATAATTTTGAAAGGAGGAAATTCAATATTAGTTCTATATATCATCAGCTTGACTGGAAATAGGTGCTTTCTTGTACATAGTCTGCTTCAGTTAGGGGGTTAAAAAATTTCAACGTTGAATTATGACTTACGAATCTAAACAGAAATAGGGCTCATGAATTAGCATAAATCTCTCTGGCAGAGAGCACTAGACCTTTGCAAAAATTCACACTTGTGGGTTTATTTTTGTCATCTATGTGCTGTATCAACAGAGTCCTCAGAGGAGTTTTTGTATTGAACATAGTCCTGCAACTATAGCAATTTAACATGTGAGTTTCAAGAGAAAACTGTGGAATGGAGCCCCTAGCTAACCATGGGAAGTACAATTCGTTACAATACTGACTCACCTGATATAATTGCTTAAAGGAAGTAGAAATTTGTTTTTATGTCATGAAAAATCTGAGTTGGTTGATATGGTAACTCCATAAATATCAGGGAACCAGAATTCTTCTTCATTAATGTACCACCATTCACATAATGCTGCTTCTTTTTTCTTTAAATTTAGAATGGTTGCTTCAATTTCCACCATGTTCACATTCAATCTAGCAGGCAGAAGAGGTGAAAAGAGTGGGAATGCTTTTCTATTCAAGTGAAAATCCTTAGATATTTCACAAGTCACTTTTCTCATACTTCATTAGTCTGTACGTAGCCACAGGGCTACATCTAGCTGAAAGCTAGACTTAATAATATAGTCTTTGGCTGAGTAACAATTTGCTCAACTAACAATTTTATTGGTATGTATGTAGAGACTCTGTTTTTAGGGGAGACTGTATATTTTATGTAGGCAGAAAGTTGTAATAACCAACCAAATTCCAAAGGAATTTCCAAGATGGATGAATTCCCTTACTTTATCAAGGTCCATTAGTGTTCATAGCTGAAGGAATATGAACGCTTCCTTCCCTTATTTAATTGTGTTTCCATCTCTCCACACCTGTATTAATGTCACTTACTGAATCAACTGTATCCCAGCTACTACTTAACTAGGACATCAAGTTGATTTAAAAAAAAAAAAACAAAGACTGATACTAAGATAACTTTTGAAATCTGAGACCTTGTTGCATGACATAGCTTGCACTTTAGCAACCCTTATACACCCATTGGTCTTGAGCAAGAGCACAATTATTACTTTGCTACACTGCTGGTGGAATGCAAACTGCTCTAACCACTATGGAAAACTGTGTGGAAGTTCCTCAAACTACTAAAAATGGAGCTACCATATGACCCAGCAATTCCACTCCTAGGAATCTACCCAAAAGACACAAAAACATTAATTCAAAAGGATACCCGCACCCTTATGTTTTTTGTAGCACTATTTATAATAGGTAAGATATGGAAACAACCCAAATGCCCAAAAATAGATGACTGGATCAAGAAGATGTATATATACACAATAGAATACTATTCAGCAATCAAAAAAAATAAATTCATGCCATTCACAGCAATATGAATGGAGATAGAAGGGATCATGCTCAGTGAAATAAACCGGAAGGAAAATTAAAAATTTTGAATGGTTTCACTTATAGGAGGAAAAGAAGGAAACCCAATAAGGGATCAGAAAAAAATATATATATAAAACAACAACAACAACAATAGTAATAACAATGATAATAATAATGATAACAAAATTAGCAAGCAACCATAAATCAGAGACATTCTGTAAGGGAAGGGGAGGAAAAGGGATCAAAACAAGGAAGAGAAGAGCACAAGGGACTATGGTGATGGTTAACAGGTGAATTGGTGGTGCGGATTTTACCGGGAATACCCAATGATATAAAAGGTATAAATAAAAAAAAATATTTTAAATTCTTCAAAAGTATTTGAGTTGGAAAGTATTTTTAAATGTCATTATCACAACATTTGGGACATAAGATATTCCTTCTCCATTGTCATCTTCTTTCCTTCCTCCTTTTTTATTTCAATCATCTCTTCTATGCTTGATATTAAGATGAAGAAGTCTTGAAAGTTATTAAGGATTCTTGAGTTTGATCTAACAATAAAATGTTGTGTATCTAAGGGTTGTCAGGTAATAAGGTCTGAGCAAAAAAATAAAATTAATTTTTAATACTATGGATTTTCAAAGTAATTTTAATTTTATACAATTCCTTAGATAATTCTTTAGACAATTATTTAGTTTACCATTTTTGCCAATGGGTATTTGAAAATGAGTAATCTAAGAATGAGTGTAAGAATAAAACATGTTGATTCTATAACAGTCAAAATTTTTCTGAGTGATATGTAGAGATGCTAAATATCAATTTACTTCACCTAAATAATTGACCTTTTCTAAAAATTGTTTAATCCCCATTTATACGGGAAATGATCATTTACAAATCAATGCAAAACTCTGGTGAGAATTAAGTATAGCTGATTACTATGTTCCAAAGTCAACTAAAATATGTCATTTAAAATAAGGAACTAACGAAGTGGTAGAAGAAAAAATGTCAAGTACCAATGCTATGCTTATTCACAACAGCAAAAAAATATTTTTTTACTGGTCTATACATTTATTTTATTGAGGTTCCATTTAATTATAACACTGTATGTAATTCAGAGGCATAGGTGACATCCTCAGATGCATGACACCACACCACAACTATCACCAAAGCACTCACAGTCTTCCACTGTTAGATCTTTCTATTGACACCAACAAAGTGAATGTGTCCTCCTCACTTTGTTCTCCCTGTTAGCCCTTCCTGTCTTGTAGTCCCAATTCTACAGTCAGATTTCTATTTTTTTAAATATATATTTTTATTGTTATTTATGTCTTTTACATTTTGTATTCCCCTTGGGTAGCCCACCACCAATTCACCCGTGGTCCCTTGTGTTCTTTTCTATTCCATTTTGTGCCCTTATCCTCCCCTCCCCACCCACCCCAACCCCCCAGCCACCCACTGAGTGTCTCTCTCCTATTTGGTTTCCCTATGGTCCCCACTTTTGGGAATTTACACAAAGGACACAAAAACACTAATCCGAAAGGATACATGCACCCATATGTTCATTGCGGCACTGTTCACAGATTTCTAATTTTATTGGTTTTGTTTTGCTTCTCTATATTCTACTTATAATTGAAAACATCTGGTATTTACTTTCTCCTCATTTATTTCAGTTAGCATTATCACATCCATGTTGCCACAAATGGAAACATTTCATCTTTCTATAGTTGAGTGTTATTGTATTGTGAATACATACCACATCTACCTAATCTATTCATTTGTATGTAGTTGTTTCCATAATTTAGTTATTTTAAGTAGTGCTGTGATGTACATAGGAATGTATATTTACCTTTAAATTAGTGGTTTTGTATTCATTAGGGATATACTGAGTGGTGGAATTGCTGGGTCATGTTAGATCTATTTTTAATTATTTTGAGAAATCTTCATACTGTTTTCCTTAGGGCCTATAATAGTCTACATTCCCACCAGCAGTATACCGAGTTTCCTTTTTCTTCACATCCTTGTCAACATTGTTTTTTTCTGCTCTTTTTGATATGGGCAGGTATGAGGTGGTATCTTATTGTGGCTTTGATTGATATTTTCCTGACAATAAGTGATGATGAGCATTTTCTCATGTGTCTTTTGCATCTGTGTATCTTCTTTGGAGAAATGTCTATTTAGCTTTCAGGCTATTTTTTGTTGTTGTCTATTTGCTTTCTTTTTATTGTCATATGAGATCTGTACATATCTTGAAGATCAATTCACTGTCAGATGTATGATGTGCAAATATTTTATCCCATTCAGTATCCTTTTGTTTAATAGAGAGTTTTTTTGGCCGTGCAGAGGACTTTTAGCTTGATGTAGTCTCATTGTTTATATTCACTTGCCATTGGAGAGAAATCCAAAAATCATAACTGAAGCCAATGCCAAGGAATGTTTTGCCTATGTTTTATTCTATATATTTTATGGTTTTAGGTCTTACATCTTTGTCCTTAATCCATTTTGAGTTAATTTTGTACGAGTGAGATAGTGATCTAGTTTTTTTAATTTTGCATGTGGCTGTCCAGTTTTTCCAGTTTTCCATTTGTTGAAGAGATTTTTCTTTCTCCAGTGTATATTCTTGGTTTCTTTTTTTTATCTTAACTAGCCATAGATGTGTGGTTTATTTCTGGGCTTTTAATTCTTTTCCATGTATCTATGTCTTTTATGCCCCAGTAGCATACTGCTTTGATTATTATAGCTTTGTAATGTAGTTTGAAATTTCAGCAAGTGATTCCAGTACTTTCTCTTTTTTGTCAGGATTGCTTTAGTTATTTGGAGTATTTTGTGTTTCCATGTAAATTTCAATGCTTATTATAAATCTTTGAAGAATGCCATCAAAACTTTGGTAAAAATTGCATTGAATCTGTATTTTGCTTTGCATAAAATGGCCATTTTAACCTTATTAACTCTTCCAATCCATGCAAAAGGAATCTCTTTCCATTTTTGTGTCTTATTCTACTTTTTAACAGTGCCTCATGGTTTTCACTTTATAGCTCATTCACCTCATTTTTCAAGTTTACGCTTAGGCATTTAACACATTTTGATAAGATTGTAAATAGGATTGTTTTCCTGATTTTTTTCTCTTCTCACACATTGTTTACATATAGAAACACAACTGATTTTAGAAAATAGATTTTGTAACAGACCATTTTATTATATATTTTTTGACTTATTTTTCTTCCTTGTTTGTCATCTTTAGGAACATATAAATATGTGTGTGTGTTTGTGTGTATATATATCAGAGTATCAGAGTAATGCATATATAATATATACATATATACATATACACACACATATATGTATGTGTATAGTTGGAAAAGTTGTGACACACTTTTGCTGAAGAACAGAAAAAAATATGTCATGACTTTTCCAACAAGCAGATGACACAAAATGTCACTTGCAAATAATGAGTGTTTTACTTTCTCCTCCATTTGTACATTTGTATTACTGTTATATCTTTCTTTTGTCTGATTGCTTTAGCTAAGACTTCAATACTGTGTTCAATAGTATTGAATAGCTACAAAAGTTGACATCCTTGTTTTGTACCAGATCTTAGAAGAAAAACTTTCAGCATACCATTTAGTATGTTAGCTCTGAATTGGGCCTTTATTATATTGAGCTATGTACCACCTATCCCCAGTTTATTGAGTGTCTATAATAAATAGATATTAATTTTTATCAAATATCTTCCTTAAATATTGATAATTATATGATTTTTATTTTTCCTTCTATCCTTGGGTTAAATCCCACTTAGTCATTATATATGATCCTTTTGATGTACTAATGAATTTGGTTTGCCAAGATTTTACTGAAGATTTTTGCGTGTGTGTTCATTAGGGAGATTTGTCAATAGTTCTCTTTTTGTGTCATTGTCTGATTTTGGTATCAATGATGTCCTCACAGAATGTTTTTGGAAGCATTCCCTCTTAATATTTTTGATTTCCACATTTCATTTTGTTAATGTGACCACATTGATTGATATGCGGATGAAAAACCATCCTAGAAGCCCTGGAACATATTTTACATGAATCATGGTGTATGACCTTTTTCATACATTATTGAATTCAATTTATTGTTAGTATATTGAGAATTTCTTATCTACATTCATCAGCAATTTTGACTTGTACTTTACAGGTTATATCCTTTTCTAGTTTTGGTATCAAAGTAATGTTTGCCTTGTAAAATGAAAATTGTTCATTGGAAGTTTTCTCTCCTCTTCTATATTTTGGAAGAGTTTGAGGAGAATTTGTATTAACTATCTTTGAATGTTTGGTGGGATTCACTAACAAAGTCACTTGATCCTGAACTTCTGTTTGTTTATCAACTGATTCAATCACCTTGCTAATATTCAGTCTGTCTAGATTTTCTATTTCTTCATCATTCAGTCTTTGTAGGTTGTATATTTTAGTAATTTTTCCATATCTTCTAGGCTGTACAATTTGTTGGTAATTGATCATAGTTGTATTTTATGATCTTTTATATTTTGGTGGTATCATTTATAACATCATCCCTTCCACTTCTGAATTTATTTGAATTCTTTTTTTTTCCTTCTAAATCTAAAGATTTAGTACTTTTGTTTATCTTTTCAAGCATCAAACTATTAGTTTCATTTATCTTCTTTGTTGTCTTTTAATCTCTATTTCATTGTTTTCCACTTGATTTTTGATGTTTCCTTCCTTCTAACTTTGGACTTCCTTGCTCTTATTTTCCCAGTTACTTAAGGTTTAATATAATGATGTGAGATTTTGTTTGATGTAGGCATTTTTTGTTATGGCCTTTCCTCTTAGAATTGCTATCACTGCTCTCACTTATGTTTATATGTTATATTCATTGTAATTTTCATTTGTATTAAGGTATTATTTCTATTTTGATTTTTTTTGTCTTTTCAGTAGCATATTGGTTAATCACCACATATTTTTGGATTTTCAAGTTTTATCCTTTTAATTGATTTCTAATTTCATATCATTGTTTTTATAAAAGATCTTTGATATGATTTCAATCTTTTCATGTTTATTGATACATACTTTATAGTTTCACATGCAGTCTGTTCTGGGAATGTTGCAAGTGTGCTTGGAAATAATGTATATTCTGTTACTTTTGGATAAAATCATCTGAGATGGCTGTTGGTTTTATGAGGTTTAAAGTGTAACTCAAGGCCACTCTTTTTATTGATTTTTATATCTGGATGATCTATTCACTGATGAAAGTGGAATATTAAAGTCTCCCAATTTATTGTGTTGGTGCCTATTCCCCCTTTAAGTCTGTTTATATTTTTCTACATATTTGGATAATATTATATTGGATGCATAAATATTTACAAATATTAATGGATTGACTTCTTTATTGTATGTCATGACCTACTTTGTCTCTTGGTACAGTCTTTGTCTTAATGTACATTTGTTATAATTTTAGCTACTTCAGCTTGTTTTAAAGTTGTTTTGTTTCCATGTCATTTTATTCTACCACTATATTTGTTCTTCATCTTCTTGTTATGCTAATTCACATTTTATGATCAAGTCTTCAAACAATAAACTTTGAATTAATTGAGTACCCACAAGTCTTTTTTTCCTAAGATGAATAATAACTCTATAAGTGGAACATTTTGATACCATGCAACATGAAAGAGATATAGAGTCATAGAGACCTGGTGTTAGTGGGCTGCCTAAGGGATAAGCTAAACTACCAAACTTGCATATTCTAAAAGGGCTTGGCCATCCCTGTGTGCAAAGCAAGACATACTTAGTATAAAAGCACATTTATAGGATTAGTGTGCATAGAGAGAGAAGAGAACAATGAATATCCTGAATAAAACACCCAAAGTTACTCATTCCCTCATGGGTAAATGTCCAGCCAAATAGGGTTGATCAGAAGCAAGGCAACTGAGGCTCAAAAGCTTGCTGAAAGTTTGAGGCACCTTCTTGAAGGGAACCATAGAAAGGGGACAAAAAATCCAGGCAAGTATGGGACACAAGGAACAAAATTAAACTACAAATCAGGATAAGGACTTCCACTGTTAACCTCACCATGTGTCTCTCATCCATTTGTCTCTTCCAAGTGTATCTATGTGTCTCTCCTTCGTGTGTCTCCTCCAAGTCCCGCAAGTGCCTGGTGAAAATCTAAAGCTGAGAAGCATGTGGGTAATTATTCTACATGTGCCTCTCTTCTTGTGTCTTTCCCTGTATCTTTGTGTGTTTTCTCATGAGACCACCTGCCTTCCTTGTTATATAGCTTCACCTGGTCATTCAGCTCCACCCTTCATAAGGTGAGGCAAAGAACATAAAACCTCCCATTTTCATGGAGATGCTTCTGTTACAATTTCCTGTTTGTTTTTTTCTCACCATTTCTATAGTGGTGAAGATCTGGGGGTACAGCCACAGAAAAGCCTTTTCTGTGGTTCTAGCGTTTTCAAAATAAATAAGTCATAAGACATTGTGTATGGACGGCCAGTGTGGCAAAGCCCTTCATTTCTGGAATATAGTTGATCAGTCCAAGCCAAAGTCAAAAAAAAAAATAAAATAAAACTTAGTGGTATTAGTCAAACAAAATAACATAGAATATCAGAAAATCACAAAAAGAAGGAAAAAAAAACAAGAAACATCTTAAAACTGGTATTTGTTTAAAACCATTTTCTCTCTACCTTCATCCCAATTCTATCCAATAGTACAACAAAATGTTTCTATAAACTAAATCTGATTTCAATCTACTTTGATCTATTTTTTCATGAATTCAGAAGGCAGAATAGCCAAATAGAATTTTGTTGGCTTTTTGGAGTGCTCTATAAGGGTTTAGAGTGAGTTCTCAACATCTGGTCTGTGCAGGCTTTAGGATCAAGGCCACAGTCTTACAAGAATCCATCTAAGGTTTCATCTTCTCAAGTTTCCCAGGGATTTTTCTAAGGTTCCCAGTGTTTTTTCACCAGGGTTTTCCAGTCTTGCCAATGAAGGCAAGCTTCTTCACCATTGTTGGATGTCTCTGGAACC
Organism: Scalopus aquaticus; assembly: GCA_004024925.1. Taxonomy (NCBI): domain Eukaryota; kingdom Metazoa; phylum Chordata; class Mammalia; order Eulipotyphla; family Talpidae; genus Scalopus; species Scalopus aquaticus. Next base: position 22,135 of record PVIJ01010980.1, read on the forward strand.
CTGCAAGCAAAATGGAAGTTTCTGTTTCGGTTAACCGTGATTTTAACTCCCAGAAGAATTTCAATCAAAGCCATATAATGAAACATTTTTTCCAATTATTTATTTTAAGGACAAATAAAATTCCTTATTGATATTATGCAAAGATAGGCATATTTTCATGATAAGTAGTAGTTAATAAGAATGTTTATTACCATTTTTTTCACAGTAGGATGGTATCAAAGATAAAGAGAATATGTAAAAACAAATTGCTTCTGCTTGCAAAAACTCAATTTAACATTGCTGTAAAAATAAAACAAAAATATGTGTCATTTCAAACAAAAAATATTAAAAGTGTGTTCATCTCCAATTGTCCATTCAGTCCCATGTAGGAAATTTGCACTCAAGTTCCATCAGTTAACATGAGTTGAGATCATTCTCCCATTAACTTCTCCAGAAACAATTCTGCATATGTCAAAACTGTGAAATAACCAAAATTAAAATCTGATAATAGACAAGGAAATTAATTTAATATTATAACAACAAACAAAATTGACAAGCAATTTCCATATCAGATACTTAAAATGTTTCATTAAGAAAATCAATGTTAACATTTATGTATGTGCCAAAGTTTAACTATTTTTCCAAGTGGCAATACCTTCCATTACATTTCAATTCATCAGGTAAATACCAAAGAGGTCAAATTCATCTAATGTATTTCCCATGAGGATAGGAAGAAATTTTATAACGTGTCTCAGGAGCTCTACTGAGGTTCCAGAAAATTTCCTCTAATCAATCAAACAATTTAGATTAAATTTCCAATTTAGATTTCAGGAAAGCTTTGTCATAACTATTAGAAAAGAAAACTCATTTAATTTCAATGAAATCTCCAGTTAAACTCAGTAACACAATGTTGAAGGTAAACCATAAGCTTTTATTTTGTTCCCGTAATTTTTTTTTAACTTTCAAAAAAACTTAAATTTCCCAACTTCCACTGTATGAAACATTAAAGATTTCATGTACCCAACATCAATAACTGAGATAAGAAAAATTATATTCCATACAACTTCATAGACAGATTATGTTTCAAAGCAACCCATTAAATTTCAAATCAGTTCTCACTATATTTCATAACTCAAAATTCTATAGGTTCCTGCTAAACCAATTTTATATCATCCAGATTCCAGGACAACTAGACACAATGGGGAAGATGTACAGACATTATTGCTTTTAGAAACTTCCTTAGTTTTTGAATTATTACTGTTACTGCTGGCCAACATGGGCCAGGAGAGGCTCTGGGATCTGTATGTGTAAACTCTTCTAATTCTGGGATAAATTTTAGTAATCTCCCATTTTACAAATAGTGAGATCGAGGCCCCAAATGCAGTAGTATTATGACCTAGGAAATGCAGAGGATTTACTCTCATTTCATAAATTTTTACTCTTGACCTCCCACACAAATCTCCATATAGCTTTCCAGAGTGATCATGTTAAAACTGAAAATCAGATCATATCATCACTCTACACAGAACCCTTGACAGCTTTGTTTTCTCTTCAGAATAAAATCTACTGCCCTAGCTATAGGCTGTAGGATCATGTATTCTGCTCCCTCTTGGACCTCATCTTTAATCAAGCAGCCACATTCATTTCTTCATTGTTCGCTACTTTTTATTCTAGCAGATCACTTATTTAGGCTCTCTCTGCTCAAATATTCAGCCTTCCACCCACCACCATATTCCTCATAATCTCCTTACATTCATTACTACATATTTATTTATGCATGTTTCAATTATTTCCTCCAGCAAGAATGTAAATCTATGAAGGCATGGACTTTGTTTTACTCCCATATCTTAAGTGACTAGAAGAGTATCTGACATAGTAAATGTTCATTAAGTATTTGTTGAATAAGAATGACTTTTAAAAATGCTAAAGTGAGTTACTACAAATATGTTGCTATTGAGAATATCATATCACTATGTCTGTATGGGTGTGACTGTGTATGAGTGTGTGTATATGTGTGGAAAGTAAAAGCACAGCTGAAAGTTGTTTATCATGGGATTTTCATCTGTACATTGAAAAAATGTTTAGGGTTTCATTTTAGCAACTAATTAGAATTAGTGTAAACCATATTTGGTACTTCATTTTGTCTGTGCTCAACCAAAACTAAAACCAAAATGCCTCACATTTTCTCATGGCATCAATGTCCAACACATCTTTAGACATCACTGGGGTGGCACTTTCAGTTCAAACAAGATTATTAAATCATATGGTGTTGTGTGCAGTCTATGCTGTGTGTATATGCATATTCCTATACTAAGTATAGCACCCTTCCTTTCTCCCTAGCCCATGTCATTTTGAGCTTGCTCCATTCATCCTAGACTTGCCTGACCCCTTTCAATCCTTTCCTGTGGTTCCTTATCAGAAGATGCCTTAGTTTGTGGCAAGCTTTGGGACCTAAGTGGTCCGACTTTAGGCCAGACTTTTTTGGTTAGACATTTACACAGAAAGGGATGGATAACTTCGTGCGTAGAAAAGGAAGAAAAGGAATATAGTTTCACAATGAAGTAACCAATCATTCCATTAATGTTCTTTCACACTAAGTATGTTTTGACTTTACACGTTGGATACCAGAACCCCTTTAAGAGAATGTAATTTTGTAGGTCCCAGGGTGCCCTTCATTCTGCCTGTTAACAAAACAAACAACCAAAAAACACTACTACACCATCCAAAATTGTAAAAATCATAAATTAAAAAGGAAGGCCAAAATTAAAACTGAGGTTTTTTTTTCTGCAGTCAAAATCAAGTTCTTAAAGCTGAAAAGTAAGGTAACATGGTTCTAGTTGTCATCCTACATAACTAAGACTTTGAAATCAGGAGAAAAATGTTAAGTTAGAGTATTATCAAAAGAGGCTTATGACCTTGTTTATCATCTCAGGGTTTTCAGTGTTGACTAGAAGTCAATCCTGGGTATCCTGTATAGAAGCTGAAAGATCAAAAGTCAAATTAACTTTCAGTAAAAATGAATCATCACCTTAATTCTGTCAGCCTGTAACAGAAGCTCAAAGAGAACAATCAAAATCAAATTCAAAGAAGGAGGAAGTAAGTTTGGAATGAAGGTAGTCGGGCCAGAGGTGGGTGGGGTTGGAAGGTTGGGGAGTAGAAGGATAGGGAGGTGGGGATGTAGGGGGGTAAGGTTGGGGGGGCTAAGCCTTGCAATAAAACCCTGGAAAACAGGAAATTCCAGAGGCTGACCTACCCCAAGAGCAATCCCAGAGTTGACCAAGACTAGCACCATTTGCATTCCAAGAACCAGAGGTCATCCATTCAAGGAGACCCCATACCAAATTGATGACGAATGGCCAAAGCCAATCAAAGAAAACCTGTTTTTGGAGCAATGCCCAAGCCAAAGAAGATATAACACAGAGTCACCACCACTCCTCCATTTCAAATAAAAAACATAAGCACTTGTTTCTTGCCCTTCAGTGGCTACTCACTTGGGACCCCTCTTTGTTCAGAGAGCATTCCTGTCCCCTTATCTGACAATAAATTTCTCACTTTCCTGCCTAATTCTGTCTCGACACTGAATTATTTCCTCACCAAGACAAGGACCAAGCAGCTGAGTCAGGATTTCAAACTCCAGTAGGAAAGGACAAATAAAGTCCTTCAAACCAAACCAGGGAGAGAGGACAACAGAGGTATCAAAATCTGGTACCTCAAAATTTGCCTTATGCAAAAACATATCTGCCTATGAACTTGGAGGTTTTGGACTGCATTTCTGGTGACCACAGAGGGCTTTAATCATCAAATAGAGTGTTTTCCAAAATAGCTCTTCCTTAATAAGAAGACAAGGCTTTTGAAACCTTGTCATACACCAGCAATCAGACATATTCAAGAATTTAAATGGCAAATATGCCCAAAATAAATGGGGTAGACAAAAATTCCCAGTAGCAAATCCTTTCAAACATGATCCAGGGGGGCATCCCTGGTGGCACAAGGGTTAAAGTCTCAGCACTATCAAGCTATAGCCAGCCACTGCTGCATAGTTCGATCCTGGCCAAAGAGCTGACCCACATGGCACAGCAGACCTCTCCTGTCTTACCCGCTGCTCCACTGAGCAGTGTATTTCAGCAGATCCACCTGTTTTGCTCCCCACTCTGTCTCTCATGAATCCTCTCACCCGGGCACCTCTGGCCTATACTCCAGTTCGTGTATGCATAAATAAATAAAAATAAATTTTTAAAAATTTCTAAAAAAACTCATCAAGGCTGCAAAGACAATCACCTGTTATTTCTCAAGCATAAGGTTTCTTTTACCTTAATCTCCAGGCATGAATTTTCTAATTCAAATCATCACTGAATCTTTGTTGGCTTGAAAAATTCCCTAAAGAAGTAGATACAAACAAAATTCCAAAGTCATAGCAACCCATAGCTGAACCATTATTGCCTTTAGAATTACTAATTAGACCTATAAATCAGTAGAGATCACAAACAAAAACCCAAAGTCAGAACTTAATATATGCTAACAAGGAATGGCACAAACTGAAAAACAAAATCTTAGAAAAACACCAAAAAAATTCAAACTTCTAATTTCCAGAGCAGCCAGTCATGTGGCCTCAAATACCATTTTGGAAACCATAGATCTTAGAATCAGCAGACGCCATCTTTGACATAGCCACATGATTTCAAACATATTGAATAATTACTTACAGAGTAAAGAAACAAACGGCTTATTACTGCACAGATCCAGCTACATGGTTTCAAGCACCATCTTTTGAGTAAAACTGCTTACTACTTAACTGGGCTGAGTCTAAAGTCCGGTAAAGTTGGTGCCCCCTGGAGGAGGTTTGCTAATGAGAATGAATAGTCCCAGGGAAAATGCTAAGTTTGCAGTTTGGGGTATAGATTCTAATAAGAAATAAAAGGGACTGAAGCAGAAGGAGATTCAGTAGCCATGATGTAAGAAAAGAAGAGTCAGTCGCCATGATGTAGGAATAGAGGAAGCAGTTGCCATGATGAAGGAAAAGTAAAAAAAACATTTTTGAATCTTCAGTAACTTTGGGGCCAGCAACTTTGGAGGCTTTGCAAGTAGCCGAGTGACGGAAACTGCGCCCAGTTTTGTCTTTACTTCAGCTGAAGGAAGAATGCAGAGGCCCGAAGCAGGCGCCTTCTTAAAATGTGCAAGTGCAGTCTGTTGGGCCATCTGGCCACTGTAGTTGCTGTTTGTTAGCCTGGTGTTGTGCTGGGGCACCATGGCAGTTTCAGGAGCATCTCCAGTTGTGTTCTGTGTCATCCTCATGAGTTGGAATCTGGCCTACTCTCTGGCTGTTGAGCGTCTGCAGAAGAAGGAAGACGCCATTTTGGAAATGTGGCTATAGTTTGGAAAAGAAGCTCCACATCAGCAGTGGCGGGAAGACGCCACCTTTGTTACTTTTCTGGGACTTAAAGGACTGGACATTGCTTTAAGTAAGGTAAACGGCCATATGTTGACTTTAGTAATTCTTTGCTTTTCCCTGTTTGTTAAATAAATCCCACTGTTATTGTTTAATAAGCCTGAGCAGTCTTGCAATTGTGCACGGGGGTGCAGAACTAAGATAGTGGCCGCTAAGCAATTTGGACACTGCTTTTGGCCAATTTTGAAGTCCCATTTGCCCAGTATCACCACCACACAACAATTCCCATGAAATCAAAACTCTGAACTAATGACTAGAAACAAATCGTAATTGTGCATGCACACACACACACATATTCCACAGTTTCCACAATGTCAAAGCTAGTTCTTCTAATCTAAGAGTTAGAAAAAATCTACACATATTGTTTGCATGCAGAATGAAGGGCACCCCGAGACCCCCAAACCTTGCACATTCTAAAAGGGTTCCACCATCACATTAAAAAGACATATTCTTAGTGTGTAAGACCTTCAATAGAAAAGGACTTTAATAGAGTTAGTGTGCAACAGAGAGATGAAAAAGAATATAGTTTACAAATGAACCACACAAAGTTTCCTATTCCTTTATAAATAAATGCCCAGCCAAACAGGTTTGGCCCAAAGCAGGGCCAGTGAAGCCCAAAATTTTGCCATAAGTCTAAGGCACCCTCTAGAAGGGAACCATAGGAAAGAGGCAGAGGGAGCCAGGGGAGTGTGGAAAGATAGAAGCAAAATCAAAATACAAGTCAAGATAAAGGCTGCCACTGTCAGCCTCCTCACAGGTTTCTCACCATGTCTTATCTCAGTGTCTCCTTCCATGTCCCCCAAGTCCCTGGTGCTAAGAAGAAGCACGGCTTCTTCTTCACATGTCTCCCTGTTCCACATGCCTCCTCCAAGTTTCCTCCTTTTACAGGTCAGGGAGAGGCCACCCCAGAACCCCCAAAACTGCCCACTCTAAATAGGTTCCGCCATCTGCTGCAGCAAGACAAAACATACTCCAGTGATTAAGACCTTCAATGGAAAAGAACTTTAATACAATTAGTGTGCAACAAAGAAAAGGGGAAGAATATAGTTTCCAATCCAAGCACCCAAAATTACCCATCCCCTCATGGGTAAATGCCCAGCCAAATAGGGTTGGCCTAAAGCAGGGCCACTGAGGCCTGAAAACCTGCCACAAATCTAAAGCACGTTCTGGTAAGAACCCATAGAAAAGGATCAGAAACAGCCAGACAAGTCTGGAAGGAAAAGATCAAAATCAAAATCAAGATAAAAATTGCCATTGTTAACCTTCCCACGGGTCTCTCACCCATGTCTGTTTCAACAACTCCAGGACCAAGAAGCAAGTGCAGCTTCTTCACATGCCTCTCTCCTCCATGTGCCTCCTCTAGGTCTCCATCTTGTTCTTCATTCTTCCTTCCTTCTCCAGCCTCCTATCTCCAGTTTTTCTCCTCTCTGCTCAGCTCCACCCTCCCTTGGGTGAGGCAGAGAACCTGGAACCGTCCATTTCCCTGGAGACCACCCTTTTATACTCCCCAGTCTTCCAAGTTTCCTCTTCCCAAGCCCTTCTTAGTTTCTCCTCGGGTCACTCAGCTCTACCCTTCAATAGGTGGGGCAAGGAACATGGAACTGCCCTTTTAGGTTACACTGTTACAGTATCTGAAACACAAACACTCTAGAGATAAAAACCCAGATCCACTCTTATGGTAGTCAGTATCATGAGGAAGACAACTTTTCACATAAGGCTGACTCAGCCTAGATGGATTTTCCAGCACCATGGGAACAAATCTGTTAACAGGCAAAGGGTGAGTCCCAGGGCAAGTTAGGGTTAATTAGGCAGCTTCAGGGACAGTGCAGGCAGGGACTTCGGGAGAGTTAAAAACGCTTCTGAGATAAGGACAAAGAAATCTAGGAGAGCTAATGAGGGCAGTACATTTTAAGGCTAAAATTTGAGGCTAATTGGGACAGTAAATTTTAGGAGACCTTGGACAGAGGAAGTAAAAAGATAAGAGCTGGGAAAATGGGCACATCTGCCCGGAGGAGTACAGCCACTGGGAGAAAGAGCCAATCACAAAGCAGGATGATGAGATTTTAGAATAGAGAAAAAAAGGATTTATATACCCCTAGACACAGGCCCACAAGGGCTTCCTTGCCCCTCCCAAGTACAGTCCTTACTTTCTTCCTTTAAATAAACTTTTCTTTACTTTCTTAAACAAAGTTTGTTTCTCTCTACTCACTTCTCCAAAATGTCTGTGAGTTCCTTTTTACAGCTTCGTGGCACAAGAACCTGTGGTGGTTCAAGGTCTAACAGCACACACTGGTGTCAAGGATACTCCACGACCCCCAAACTTGCACACTCTAAAAGGGTATGGTTATCCATGTGCACAAAGAGAAAACATACTTAATATGAAAGAACTAGGATTAGTGTGCAAGAGAGAGAAGGATAATAACTTCCCAATAAAAAATGGTTAAAAAGCTACCCATCCCTTCCAGGTAAATGTTCAGCCAAAAAGTGTCCAAAGCAGAGCTGACAAGGCCCCAAAACTTGCCACAAATCTAAGGAACCTTCTGGCAGAGAATCACAGGAAGGGGACAAGAGGAGCCAGGCAAGTATGGGACAAAAGAAACAAAATTAAAATACAAATCAAGTTAATGGCTGCCATTTTCAGCCTCCCCATGTGGCTATCACCCATGTGTCTCTTCCAAGTGTCTCTACATGTCTCTCCTCCATGTGTTCCCTCCAAGAATCCCCAGACCCTGGTGCAAGTCAAATGCTGAGAAGCAAGTGGATACTTCTTCTCTATGTGTGTCTCTAATGGAGGTTAAAAGTAGAAAAATTAGAATGCAGGCTTCACGAGACCAGAAACTACAGAAGGGGGTAGAAGTGATGAACATAGTTGTAAAACCAGCTATAGAAATGAAAAATCTTTAGGCCCCAGTTGTAGTTTAAGTATCAGACTGCTATAGAAAGTATAGCAGACCAGAGGTAGGGAGGGAAATGCAGATTGGGGGCCACTGGACAGAATCACTGGTCCTTAGCAATGGACTTAGTCACACACTTGAAGTAATTAATTTAACAATAGATAATGGTTTCACAGAAGAATGAAACCCTCCCTAAAAGAAGAACACTATGTAAGGTTGACCCAGGGTCATTACCCCACCCCCAGGGTCATTGCCCAGGGCCACTAGGGGACTCAGGGGCCCCACCCAGTTGCATAACCACAACAAACACTCACAGGCCTCACTGCACTACCCCATGTCTGACCTTGCCACTCGGTGTCAACCACCGCCTGGGCGGGGCAAGGCCAGATATAGATCAGCACTGTCCTTAGCCCCGAAATGTATAAAACCCGACCAAACCATAACTGGGCGCGAATTCACGGGCCTCCATCTTGAGAACTGTGAACCTCACCCGGGAACTTTTAATAAAGGCCCTTTGACTGCCTCTTTGCCTGGGCTGGGTCCTTTCTTACTGCGCCTACCTTTCATACTATATCAGTATAATTTCTCCACTAGTAAAACACAGCTCTCCTGCCCACCTGTGTCTATACAGGCATCTCTTAACAAATCTGTCCCTTCCAAACGCAGCTCTTCCAGCCCGCATATATCTGTGCAAGTGTCTTATTCCTCTCCATTTTTCATATAATAAACCTACTTTTTTGGATATAATTGTCTCTGCCTCTAGAGAAACTTGCTATGTGCCATTGAAAGGGGAGCTCTGGTAGAACTTATCTCAGAGGTAATCCAAGGACGCTGTTTTCTGAACCTCATCAATATGACATGCTCTCTTCCTGTGTGTATTCTCCTGAGCCCACCTGCCTTCTGCGTTAGCTTCTCCTGGCTGCTTAGCTCTGCCTCTCATGAGTGATGTAGAACATGGAACCTCCCCTTTTTATGGAGATGCTTCTGTTACACTGGCAATGTAAGCAGGCTGAGTCCAAAGGCCAGTAAAGGTGGTGCCCCCTGTAGGGGGTTTGCTGATGAGAATGAATAGCCCCAGGGAAAAATGCTAAGTTTACAGTTTGGGGTGGAGATTCTGATGAGAAATAAAAGGGACTGAAGGAGAAGGGGAAGTCAGTCGCCATTATGTAGGAATGGAAGAGGCAGTCACCATGTTGAAAGAATAGAGGAAGCAATCGCCATGATGTAGGAAAAGAAGCAGCAGAAAATGTAGCCGCCAAGATTGAGAGTTTGAAAATCAGACACCAGACGTTTTGAGCCGCTGGGATATAGAGCTTCGGATTGAGCTTTTTTGAATTTTCAGTGACTTTGGGGCCAGCAACTTTGGAGGCTTTGCAAGTAGCCGAGCGATGGAAACTGTTCCCAGTTTTGTCTTTGTTGTAGCCAAAGGAAGAAGACAGAGGCCCGAAGTGGGTGCCTTCCTAAAATGCACGAGTGCTGTCTGTTGGGCCTTCTGGCCGGTGTAGTTGCTGTTTTCAGTGTTGTTGGCCGGGTGCTGTGCTGGGGCACCATGGCAGTTCTGGGTGCATCTCCAGTTGTGTTCTGTGTCATCCTGGTGAGTTGAAACCTGGCCTACAGTCTGATTGCTGCACATCTGCAGAAGCAGGAAGACGCCATTTTGGAAACATGGCCTATTGTTTGGAACAGGAGCTCCATATCAATAGTGGCAGGAAGACGCCACCTTTGTTACTTTTTTGGGACTTAAAGGACTGGACATTGCTTTAAGTAAGGTAAACAGCCATATGTTGACTTTTGTAATTCTTTGCTTTTCCCTGTTTGTTAAGTAAATCCCCTTGTTATTATTCTCTAAGCCTGAGTAGTCTTGCAATTGTGCATGCGGGTGCACAACCAAGATAGTGACCGGTAAGCAATTTGGGCACTGCCTTTGACCAATTTTGAAGCCCCATTTGCCCGGTATTAACATCATGTATTAATGGGAACTCTGACACTTTGTGCAACCTTAGACACATGGATTTAACCCACTAAGTCTAAATATTTTCATATATAATTGTAATAGCTGTGGTCTTTGCTTCTATTGCATTTGGATGATATTGGCTCAGATTTTCTTTAAGTTGTCCCATCATTTTTCTCATAGTTCCAGGTGTTCTCATGCTTCTTATGTTTCTCTTACTCATCCTTGCCCCTGAATTCATGCTTCTGTTATAGGGTGGTCCCAGGAAAAGTGTGTTTCAGGCTCCCTGCCCCACCCAAGGGAGGGTGGGGCTGAGCAAGAGATAAGAAGCTGGAGAAGAGAGGGGAGACTTAAGAAGGAAGGAAGCAGGATGGAGAGACACAAAGAACAGAGAGACATGTAAAGAAGCTACACTGGCCTGGACTGGTTGAAACAGATGTGGGTGAGAGACCTGTGGAGAGCTGACAATGGCAACTTTGATCTTGGTTTTGATTTTGCTCTTTTTCTCACAGACTTGTCTGGGTGTTTCCCACTCTTTTGTATGGGTCCCTGCCAAAAGGTGTTTTAAACTTGTAGTTGGCTTTCAGGACTTGCTTTGGGCCAATCCCAAGTGAAGAAGACTTATCATCTTGACTTCGGATGCAAGGTTGGTGACCAAGACAAGCCTTGGGCCCCGCATATATGCTACATGTACAACACAGCTTTCACAGTGGTTAAATGGCAAAAGATCATCAATGCCATTTACAGTCCCCATGGTGTGGAGAGAGCCAAGCAACCACATAAAAGACTGTTACTTCCTCTTGGTTCTTCCTCTTTCCAGTGGAATAACAAAGCAAAAGAAGTCGAGAAGAGTCTACCCAAACATTCTGTCTGCATTGAGACCAGTTCCACATGGTGAGGGACTTCCTATTTCAGAACCTCCAGCAGAATATTCTCTTGATTCATCTGACAAGGACAAGGGTGAGCCGACCTGTTCTTCTCCTGTTCCATCAGCATGCAATAATCCAGATTTTCACTGTGGTGCATCATCAACCACACAGAGACTAACACAGGAAGAACTAAATGACCTAGTTCCTGATTTGGACTTATCCAAGAACAAGGCAAAATTGCTACGATCAAGACTCCAACAATGGAATCTTCTAGAAGAAGATGTCACAATTACTTTCTATCGAAAGCGCCACCAGCAGTTGGAGCCTTTCTTCAGAAAGGAAAGTACTCTGATATTCTGTTCTGATATTGAGAGCCTCATGAATGCCTTAGAAATCACTCATGACCCACAAGAATGGAGACTATTTCTAGACTGTTTGAAACTGTGTCTTAAGGCTGTGCTTTTTCACAATGGAAACCATTTTCCATCTATTCTATTCCTGAACAAGAGACAAGTGAAGAAATCTAAGAAGTCTGTGACTTGATTTTTTACAGGTATTAACTGTAGGCCTATTACTATTGGCATGCATTTCGTGATGTAAACATCAATCTATTGCAGATTACAAAAAAAAGAGAGAGCCAAAATTAGAATTTGACTGTCATATTTGTGTTGGCCACATACAAATTGATAGGAAATGACTAATTTTATTTCAGTAACATGACTTTTGTAAAAATTTGTTGACAAGTATTATATAAGAAGGGGAAAAAAGGATTTAAGTATAAATAATCTAAAGCAAATCTCTATCTTTGATTTCCTTTATGACTAGGAGGGTAAATGGAAGCATCAGCACAAGTGGGCAGGATTTGGGGGTCACAAAAAGACAGTGTTATATTTATTGGAATCCAAGAATCTGAATTTGCAAACTGGCTTTGCCAGAAGTGTCCACTATTTCATTGGAAAAGAAAGGTTCCATCAGTAGGTTTTAAGAAATATCCAGAAGGGTCAAATTTGTATTATATCAGCTTGAGTTAATAAACTATTTTTAATGCATGTAAACAGTTTAGAATAGCCTTAAGAATTTTATGTATTAAAGACTTGCAGATATGGGTCTCCCTGGTGGCACAGAGGTTAAGCGCTGCACTGGGGAGCTGTCGGCAGCGGTGACACGAGTTTGAAGCCTTGTCGGGGAGGTTCCCACATGGTACAGCAGACCTCTCCTGCCTCACCCACTGCTCCCCTTAGCAGTGTATTTCCGTCAATCTGCCTTTTCTGCTTCCCACTCTGTCTCTGGTGAACCCTCTTGTGGCCCCACGCCTCTGGCCTGTACCCCAGCTTGTATGCATAAATAAATAAATCTTTTAAAAAAAAGACTTTCAGATATGACCCAAAACTCAATGAACTTCTTCATTTATGAGACCTACTCACTTCATGCATGCTTTGGGAGAACTAATAGAATCTCAGTGCTAAAACTCTGTAGGTTCCTTAAGAAAACTAGTTGATGGGAGAAAGCACTATATGCTCATTTGATTTATGCCTAGAAAAAATAGATAAAATGAAACTGTTGGTAAAACCTAGCCTTCTTTAGGTATTCTTACTTTTCTGTCATTATCTTTATTCTGTCTCTGGGTAGATACAGATAGAGCCAAACCACTTGAGCCATTTAGCTTTAGTCCAGTTGAGTCATTGAGGCTTGGGGTAGGGGGAGTCCCTCCAAATAATAGAAAACAGTATGGTACAGATAAAATATCATTAAATTTGAACCTAAGAAGCCATGTATTTTAGTCTTTTCTCTGACAAGTATTGGTGTTTGAAGCTTAGGTAACCTATTTAATGGAGCCTTGATTTCACCATTTAAATAACATCAATATTATTTCAAGAACAGGTTCATGGTAGATATCAGTAAACATTGTCTCCTCTCATTTATAAATGAACTGCATTTCTCTTGTAGATGTTCTTTATTTATTAACAATGATGACTTTTATCTGTTCATTTAAAAAAATTTTAATTTCTGAAATTTCCTTGAGCCAATATAACATATTCGTATGTTTTCAACCATAGTTCTGTGGCTTTAATCAACATTGTTTCACTTTTATTTCTTTAATCTTGCCAGTTTGCTTTTATTCCTCTTATTTTTTTTATCATTTTAATATTTGGGGGATTATTTTTAGGAAGACTATGATATCTATAATTTCTTTGAGACTATGAAGAATTATTTATCATGATTCTTTCATTTCCTTGAGCAGGTTCTCTTACAGTACATATTCTTAGCTTCTTATTTTCCTATGCTTCTTGCCTTCTTTGGCTTTACAGTTTGCATGCAAATATTCTGCATCTCTTGTGTCCTATCCATTTCATTAAATCCAATCAGTTGAACAAAGAATATTTATGTATTCCTTTCAGTATGATGATAGCTAAGTCAGGAAACATTTGTGTTTATTTTTTGAGATCATTGAAAGTATGTTTCTTTTGAGGGGGGAAGAGTTCTATTTTCTTTCTTTTTTTTAATTGAAAACAGGTTTCTTGATGACAGCAAAAAGGTCAGACTTTTGTTGTTCATCATTTAATCCTCAACCCTTATCAAATTGTTTGGTATAGATACTCAATTAACATAAACTTTGAAATAATTAGGTAGTTCTTCAGCAAACTACTTTATTTCAGCATTGATTTTCTGGCATTTGTTAGGTAATTTGTAATTTATGGTCTGAACTTTCACCAGTTTCCCTGTTTCTATGAGGGTGATTTTGTTTGTTTTTATTTAGTAGATTTTAAAAGAAGAGGATGTTGTAGAAATGTCTTTGCTATTCTATATTAATAAGAAGTTTAATCCAACCTTTAATAATGAAAATATTCTCATTCATTAGGTGTTAAATATACATTAGCTGAAAATGCACATTATTACTTTTAATGTTTATTACAACTCCATCAGTTAAATATTATTATTGGGGAAATTACACAAAAAAAGACATTAAATAGCTTGCTAAAAGTTGCAGTATTAGTAAACGTTGTAAGTCAGATCAAACTCATATCTGTTTGCTTCCAAACTTTCAGTTCTGTATTTCTGTCTACTAGGTGATGACTATGCTGCTTCTATTATTCAACTACATGAAATGGCTTATAGAACATACAAGTATTATAAAAAAGGAATCTCTTTTTCCTCTAGGAACTTGCAGCGCAGTTGAAGATATCAGCAGGTATATCAAGAACAAATTCAGCTACACCACCATAGAAGTCAAGTAACATAAGATTAGTGTTATGCGATTTCTAAAAAGAAGACAATCATCTCCAGTTGATGTTGTCAAGAACTGTCTCATTTAAAAAATAAGATACTTGTGGTGGTTTTTAGCTGCAAAGAAAGTATTAGGCACTTGGATACTGTCAAGTCCCTTGAGGTCACTAGAAGAATAATATTTGTTGAGTGGGAAAATGAATTATAAGATGAAAAAATCATGAATGTAATTATGACTTCCTCTAAGAAATGTGCATGTGAAATGTTGCTACATTTTACTAACATGCTTCAGAAATTTTGCATAGTTATTATAAAAAAATATTAAGTGTCAGCAATAATCACCAGTACAAAGGTAATAGAAGATTTGATCTCTTATGTGTTTTAAGTGAAGTTTTTCCACTATTTATATTGCTTAAATTGGAAATAACGTATTAGTTTGTCTGAGCAGTGGATGCTTAAATCTTGAAGTTTTCAGATTCTACTTGCTTGAGAATTTGATCTGAGATCACAAAACACAATAGCATACTCTGTTTCCAGTAGGAAATCTATTTGCTACTATAAACTTTTGTATGAGTTGACATGGTACTAGTTCTAGTCATATACCATGACGTAGATGCTATAATAAATGGAGTTTCTTTCTTTATTTCATTTTGAAATGCTCATTTATAGTGTATTGAAACTGATTTTGTGGTTGACCCTGCATTCTAAAACTTTCCTGAAATTTTTAATTAGCTTTACTGGTTAGCTTGTATGTGAATTTCTTGGTTTTTTTTTTTTTTTACTCATGAAATAATGCCATATGCAGAGGGTTTTTAACTCTTCTTTTCTAATTTGAGAACAGTTTATTAATTTTTTTCATACCATGACTCCAGTTACACTTCCAGTACAGTGTCAAATGGCAGACAAGTACGTGGGCACACCCATATTGTTTCTGATATTAGGGGAAAATCATGTGCATTTGCTTCGCTTTTTTGATATTATGTATTATTACATTCATTGATTATTGTTTGTTGACTCACCTTTGCATTCCTAAGATAAATTACATTAGGTCACGGTGAATAAGTCTTCTGATGTTTTGTGGATTCTATTTGTTAATATTTTATTGAGATTTTTAAATCTGTATTCATAAAGAATATTGATGTAAGCTTTCATTTTTTGAGGCTTATTTTGTTTTGGTATACATTTAATATTGGTTCACGAAATTAGTTATTTTTTTTCCTTTATTTTCAATATTGAGAGGGTTTCAGGAAGATTACCATTAATTATTTTTAAATGTTTGGTAAAATTGATTGGAGAAGCCATTGTGTCTAAGACTTTACATTGTTAATTGGCATTTGATTAATAATTAGTTCTCTTTACTTGTTACAGGTTTGTTGAATTTTTCTGTTTCTTCTTGGAGACTACTAATGTAGTATGTGTGTTTGAAGGAATTTGATATTTTGGTTGTCCTCTTTGGTGAATGGTCTGTTCATATCTGCTTCCAATTTGTTAATTGGGAAATTCATTTTTTATTGTAGAGCTGTATGTTTTTTATTCACCTTGGATATATCTCTCTTCAGTTATATATCAATATTATGTAAATATTTTCTCCCATTCAGTGAAATGTCTACTTAATCATCTTGCATTTTCTTTTTCTGTAGAGAAGATTCTTAAATTGAGATAATGACAATGTTTACTATGCTTTTAATCACCCTTCCATCAGGAATGAGTCACAAAAAGTACATTTATTGCTTTTATCACAGAATGTATTGCAATGTTTTCTTCTATGTATTTTACTGTTTCAGATCCTGTATGTACATATTCAATCCTAATAGAATGTTTTTGTGTTAAAGAGTAATTCAAATTCATTCTTTTATGTATGGCTTTCCAACTTTTCCAGCTCCAGTTATTAAAGACAGTCCTTTAATAGATAAAGATGTTTAATTATGCATGGATTTATTTCTGGACTTTATATTCTGTTCCATTGGCCCATGTATCAATTTTTGTGCCAATGTCATATTGTTTTTAATACTATTGCCTTATACTGGGCCTCCCTGGTGGCGCAGCGGTTGAGCGCTGTGCTGTGGAGCTGTCGGCAGCGCGCTATGCGAGTTCCACGCCCAGCTGGGGAGAATCCCACATGGTGCGGCAGACCTCTCCTGCCTCGCCCGCTGCTCCCCTCAGCAGTGTATTTCTGATCTGCCTGTTCTGCTCCCCACTCTGTCTCTGGTGAACCCTCTCGCCGCCCCACGCCTCTGGCCTGTACCCCAGCTTGTATAAATAAATCTTTAAAAAAATATACTATTGCCTTAGACTGATATTTGAAATCAGGTAATGTTGTACCTATAAGAATCACAGGTATCCCAGAAGGAGAAGAGAGAGAAAAGAGAACTGAAAAATTATATTAAGGAACAATAGAAGAAAACTTGAACTTGAAGAAGGAAATGAACATACAAATATAGAAAGCTAAAAGAACACCAAGTTGTCTAAACAAAAAGGAAATTACAGCAAGACATACAATAATAAAACTTCAGAAAATCAGCCTCCCTGGTAGCACAGCAGTTAAACGCTGTGCTGTGGAGCTGTCGGCAGCTGCGACGCAAGTTCGAGCCCAGCCGGGGAGAATCCCACATGGCGCAGCAGAACTCTCCTGCCTTGCCCGCTGCTCCCCTCAGCAGTGTATTTCTGTCGATCTGCCTTTTCTGCTCCCCACTCTGTCTCTGGTGAACTCTCTTGCCACGCCTCTGGCCTGTACCCCAATTTGTATGCATAAATAAATAAATCTTAAAAAAGAAACTTCAGAAAATCCAAGACAAAGAAAGATTAATGAAGCTGACACAAGGGGAAACAAAAAACAACAGATAATCTATAAGGGAACCTGGATTAGGTGAACATCAGACTTCTCTAAAGAAACACCATGGACAAGAAGAAATGGAGCAACATATTCAAAATAATCCAAAATAAAAGCTACACAAAACAACACACACACAAAATAGTAAGTTGAGGGGAAACTTGCACTCCCATGTTGGCTGCAGCGTTATTCACAATAACTAAATTGATGGGAATCATCTACATAGCTAAATACAGATAAGTGGATCAGAAGATGTGTTATGGATCACAATGGAATACTACTCAGTTATCAAAAAATATAAACTCTTGCCATTTGCAGCCACGTGGATGGAGCTGGAGGCTAGGCAAAATAAGTCAGAAGGGAAAAGACAAATACTGGATGGTGTTACTTAATATGTGAAGGAAAAGGGCACAAAATGGAATAGAAAAGAACACAAGGGACCATGGAGATGGATCACGGGTGAATTGGTGGTGGGCTACCCAAGGGGAATACAAAATGTAAAAGACATAAATAACAGTAAATATATATATTTATAAAATAAATAAATAAATAAATACAGAAGACAGGGAAGACAGTGGAAAGAAAAGTTTGTTTTAATAATACAGTTTGAACACAAGGGACCATGGAGATGGATCACGGGTGAATTGGTGGTGGGCTACCCAAGGGGAATACAAAATGTAAAAGACATAAATAACAATAAAAATATATATTTAAAAAATGGCAAAAAATAAAAAAAATATGTGCATATAGAGAAAACAAACCGAGAGTCAGATTACAACAAACTTTAAAATCAACCCTTGTATTCTCACCATAAATCTGAGGCATCTGTCAGAGGCCAGCTCCCACTGATGTTTCTCAGGTCCCGGGGAGGGTGTGGAAAGCGTCGGCGCGTTACGAGGAGAGGAGGGAGTGATGAGAGACAGCACACACCAGGGAGTAATCAAGGCCACTCAGCTTTATTGCCCAGAAAGCGAGATTTTTATACTAAAAATTAGCAAGCAAGTACATTTGTAACAGACAATAATAGATTACATAGCTTAAGTGTGTACATTCTAAATAGACTATGATCAGTTACTAGTTTCAGAAGAAACAGGACATCTAGGAGATAGTTTTACCTGTTTGAAGTTTGAAGTCTATAATGATTAACTTCTCTGAAGTTAAGATGTTTTATGACTGATGTTTGACCAACTGGAGACTATAGGAGATTCTGAATATTTACTCTGTGAAACCATACTATCTTAACTTTCTTAGAGTAAAGGAAGCAGTTGGACTTTATTCTGAGTGGTGGTCTTAGGCAGGGACATTTTTACCATTAACAAGAGCAGTCCTGCTTTTGTTTAGGTTTAATGGTTAGAAGAAGGGAAGCTACTTGCATGCAGACAATGGTCAATTAATGGGAGACAGGCTGATTGTTTAACTCCTCCTGTGGGTAGTCCTGCTTTGATTATCCTGGTTAGTAGATTAAAACTTATTAGCTTAAAACATACAGGAACAGAAATACCACATCCTGTCTGAGGAAGGCTTCCTAAAGTAGTTAATCTAAGAAACCATCTTGTGCTGACTCCTTGAGGCAAGTCAGAGAATGTATGGAAGGGAAGTAAATGTTCTTTAGTATTGATCATTAACCCCTAACTGGGCAAGAATGCATTCTTATCAAGGGAGCAGCTCAGCACCTGGGCCCATTCATGGGCCTTTAGACAATGAGGGAAGGGCTACATGCATGCAGGCATACTAGAGAACCCTAATCATTGTTCTTACAGAAAAAGGAGACTTCTTATTATTTTACCTACAAAATGTTATGTTTAATTTTCTTATGGGCAGAGATATCGCATCTGACTTCGACCCCGGTTTGTGACCTTGTAAAGCAAATCCTAAAGGAGTCAAGGCGCGGCAGGCATCCATGAGTAGGAGAGGGGAGAAGGAAAGAGAGGAGGAAGGGTGATAACATGATGTGGGGAGAGCACAATGGATTATTGTGGATAACTATGGGTGATTTAGTGTTGGGAAAGCTATGGTAACCACACCTGAGAGGAAAAATCCTATACACTCATAATATCAACAAGAATGTAAAACTATAGTATTCAATTTTATAAACAATTTTTTAAAAAGATACCCCTTTTTACCATTGTGAGGAATAAAATAATGTTTATATAAACTACTTAGAATGGTGCCTAGAATAGATTTAATGATCAATAAATGTTCACCATTGTTATTATCTGGATCACTGTGATTATTAAATTGATAGTGAATTATATTAGAAAAGTAAGTACCAGAACCCAGTTTGCAGTCTGATGTGCATTTTGTTACTTTAGCCCTCTCAGCTGTTACTGCCCATGTCTTTCAAATCACTATGCCCTTGTGATCCCTTGGCTGAGTCTAGTCTCTAAAGAATACATCATTCTTCTTTTCCTTCATTAATTTAGTCAGACTCAGTTCCATTCCTCAATGCGCTCCCTCTTAAGAAACAAAGGGCTTTGGGCCTCCCTGGTAGCACAAAGTGTTAAGTCTCAGTATTTAGAAGCTAAGCTATCTGCAGCCAAGGAGCTAACTTACATGATGCAGGAGACCTCTCCTGTCTCGCCCACTGCTCCCCTCAGCAGTGTATTTCAGTAGCTTCGCCTGTTCTGCTCGCCAGTCTGTCTCTGGTGAATCCTTTCACCTTCCCATACCTCTGGCCTACACCCCAGCTTTGTATGCATAAATAAATAAATCTTTTTTAAAAAGGCTTTTCTAAGACTAAATCAGTTAAGGATGAATATTTCTGTAGTCAATTTTTTTGATCACCTGCAATATGTAAAATGATGTTATACCTTAAATCAAATAAAAAGCGTAGTATTTTCAGAAGGCCCATTTGGATGACATATCATATAGAATATTTATAAAATATTTAACAAACTATATTCTCTAAGTTCAGAGGCTTCATATACTTTTTTAATATAACTCACAGTAAGAAAATATTTTACACTATTACTCACCATACAATGCACATATACCTACCCACTATATAATATATGCAGGTGTATATAGCTAAAAAGTTAAGATTTTAAATATTTCTATAATCTTAAAGCATGCTGTACTATTTTCTACTCTATTATATTAAATTTTAAAAAATACCAATCGTGTCCTACTATATTGATTTTACAGCCCATTATTGTAAGGCTATCCACTTTTCAAAAGCACTGTTCTTATTCAACCACTTCAGAGACTGTTATCCAGATATTAAAACTGGGTCCAAGGAGTTGACTGATTGTTGCACAGCTTCTAAAGGATAATGTCAAAATACTGGGACAATAAATTTGACCACTTCCTCAAGATCCAGAAACTTCGTGTAATACTTTAAATACTTAAATGATGCTTCAATTCCTAATATAGTTGACACTCAAATTTATTTGTTGAAGGAATTTGTAGAACCAATGAGTTTTTGTATGTAACCCTTAACTAATGCTACTAAGGAAGTGAGGCATGCTGGGGAGAAATTGGAAAAGGAATCCCTGGAAATTTACTGAAAAGAACAATTTTTAGAACTATGACTGGAAATCAATGTAGGGGAACTCAATCTCAAGACAATATAAATTCTGTGTGCAAAATCTGGAAGTCTAAAAAGAAAAAACGTTGTTAAATCTTAAGAGGTGTGAAACAAACAGAGTGTTAATGGAGTACTGAAATGTTATACATTTTCGGAAGAATTTAGAGTACTATAGGTGTAATTTGTAAAAGCCACCTTCACTTTTAGTAGCTGCATCACAAATATGATAGACTTTTGGTTTTGAGGTTTCCTTCACTATTCATTTTCAGTATTGCAACAACTGGTTTTGTCATGGATGTGCTTCCCTTATTTTTATTTCATTTTCACCACAATCCTGGGACCAGTGACTAGGACCAGGTTGCAGGTTTTGAAACTGTTATTTTAAAAAATAACAGTAGTGATTAGACTGACAGGTAAGGACTCGGTTTTGCCCATTCACTTTTTTAAAATTTTGTATTTAAATAGTTTGGACAGTTTATTTTGTTTATGTTGAAAATGTAGCATTTCTTTTTTCAACCTCTGATGTTCTATTTTGATATAGTGCCTTTAAAATATATATCTAATTGTATTAATGTACTGACTTTCATTTTTTTCCATTTCCAGTGAGAAACTTAATTGGGTAAAAATACATGCAAAATATGTGTTTTTTTTTTCCTTGAAGATCAAATGTGTGGGTGATCAAATTTGTGTGGATGACTGAAATATATATTAATTGTGATTGAATGAGTAAATTACTTTTTAACATTCTTAGAGCATTTTTTAATTTTTCCAAAATATTGTGACATCCAGTAATCTCCCGAGGGGATTTACTTGATTTTAAAAATAATAAATGAAAATAATCATTGCCTGAAAATGGCCACCAAGTCTAAATTTCCAGGTCTTTCTGGGTGCCAATTACAACCAGGGAGAACTGACATAATTTCCTGGTGCTTATATATTCTTAGTTCAATACTTATAATTTGTCCTTTTAAATAACTGCTACTCTTGTATAATCAGAATCCTTTTTTTTTTAGAAAATAAGCTAGCATCTCTTTTCACAATCACTCTTCGAAAGTGATTTTTTTTTTTTTTGGTGAAAATGAAACTGAACCTTTATGAATGAAAGATGGGGAAAGAAGTAAAAATAGTAATAATAATTGCAACCAAATGAATTTTTCTTTAGATTCTTCAGGCCTCTGCATTTTTCTGTTAGTTTTGCTTTTCTTATAATGTCCAAAGCTAGACCCAGCTGGTTGAATATTTCCAAGAGCAGAGACTGCATTACTAGTTTCCAATGAAATATTAAAATGCATTCCATAAATGAATATAAACTATATTTTTGAATTATCAAATGTATTCATATACAAATTATTTTGGAGGGAATTTTTAAAAATTTGAAGTGCATTTTCTTGCTTCTATTTTTTTAAAACATGGTTTCCTTTAAGAAATAAAGAACAATGAAATAATTTCTGTGGTATTTTTTTCTGAATATAATAATATGCCTATGATTGACCAGAAAAAGATTTTTTCAAGTATTAACAGCAAAATTTACTTTGTTCAGGACCCATCAAGCTATAGTCGAGAGACCGGAGCTTTTTTAATATAAAAATCAGCACTTTTTCAATACAGTAGGCTTCCCTATACATCACAATAAAAATTAAGGATTGGGAAGGCAGACACTATTATTCTTATTTTTGTTGATTCACTCATTTATGCATACACTTTAGAATTTTAATAATTCTAAATTATTAATTAAAAATTAATTTGTGTGTGTTAGAATTTTAGGAAATTTTTAAATTAATGAGAATTTTTTGTAAATAAAATAGCAGGGAGAAAGATTAAAATTTGCAAACTTGAGAGAGAAAGCCGAGCTAAGGACGGAAAGAATAACATAACCACACATAATTAATACACAGACACAGTAAAGAAAGAACAGTAGTGAAAATAGGGAGCCAAAAAGGGAAGGAATGAATGAAGCAGGAAGACAAAATAAAAAGAAACGGGGAAAGAAAATGCGAAGAGAAGGAGATTAGTAGATAAGCTTTTCATTCCATGAATATATGTTATCAAGTTTAGCTATTATATTGCCAAATAAACCACTGTTTTCGCTTTAAGAAAAAAGTACTGAATTTCATCCCAAATGAATGATATCATAAAAATCTTGATCTTTCTCTTTGGTATACTTTACAAGAAAAGTCTTTATAGATTAATCAATAATTACTTAGTTCAGACTGTTAAAGTGGATGACTATGCCTTGATTACACAATTAGCAAGGATATTTAATATATTATCAGATTTCATATGAAAGCTTAACACTAACACTATAGTTTACAATGTGATAGGAATCACAAATTAAATACTCTAGAATCAGCAGTGGAATAAGATTTACATTTCAGAGGAAATAGCAACCCTGTAAAATACTTTAAAATATCATAATTATTTATTCTTGCTGTATGAGTTTTATATGAGCCAGAAGAATCACAAAGGAGTCAAGAGATAAAAGATAAATATGATTAAAGGATGCGGTTGAACTTAAATTTTCAATCTCCCTTTCCCTTCCAATTTTATGTGCATGACATCTAGGATGGAAATTATTCTTTCTCCCGATAGCAATTTTACCATTCCAGTGATTGTTCTTTTTTATTGAAATAGTAGCTAAAACTATGTCCCTGCTTCCAAGTATGATAAATGTTATTTAAAGAACAGGCATTTTGATGAAATTTATCAAAGGAAGCATAAATAGCATCTTCAAAGACAGATTATAAATTTGGTAAAACATCTCCAGAAAAAAATAACAGCACAATTCTTGTTTTCTAACTATTGGCTAACTAAATTGACTAAGCTGAGTAAATATATAAACATTTATATTGGAAATAAAAACTATTAACAAAGATATTTTATTGTGAAGACCAAACACAAACTTGTTTTTGTTGTTTTTTTTTCTGCTGTTCTAGGCAGCTCAGCTTCTATCCTGAAGGATATCTTACCTTTATGTGCTTTGGCAGATTTCCAGGTTCCCCTGGGAGAAAGCAATATCTCCATCTACATATCAAAGCAAATGAAAGATCCAACCCCATTAGAGCATTAAGAGGATATGAAAGTACTCTAAGAATTAGGAATCTCAACAATTTTCCTCCTAAAAACCAAGCTACCTCCCACTCTGTCACATAGTGTTTAGCACACTGTAGTGTCTCACAGAGAAGCAACCAAGATAGGTCTAAGAGTTAAAAGAAGCCATAAAGTGTTTTTTAAATTATTTTATTTCATTATTTTAATTTATTTATTGTTTTATTAATAATTATCTCTAATAGATATATGGGGAATTGTGAAGTCAGTCCAAGGATCTGGTCCCTTCAACTATTTTTTTCTGTTTTGACATTTACAGGATTATAGAGAGACATATCTAATTACAGATCTGCAATTCATGACAAAATATGTGTTCCCCATACCCAGAAGGTACTTAAATTAATTTTTACTGACCATTGAAGAATATTTTTAACTACCACCTAAACTCTTACACATTATTAGAATGCAGTTTCCATGTTATAGACATGTCTGCTCTGCAACCTGAAGGGCATAGTATAGTATGTAGAAAAAATGTTAAGCTAATGTGGGATTCAAAAAACCTCTACACTGGAGATCTTCATTAAGGTTGTCTTGTTCATATGGCACTGAATACTTCCTTTGAAGGTATGAAAAGAAAACTAGAAATCTGAATTAAACAATCATAATATAAAACAAACAACAAAGAGAATATAAAGTACTGAATGATGTCTTTTTTCAGATTTGTTTAAAAGGTTTCCACCAAGTCTTTAAATATTTCCTTTCACAATTGAACTATACACTCTGTCAATTTTTAACTATTCTAAAATTGCACATTTTCCTTCTCTGTATTTAATTAATAAATGTTTTCATTTAATCTTCAATTCAAAACTGCCTTTTTAATGAAATGATGTTTATAATAATAACCATCCTGAATCCCCATATTTACAAATTTCTCTTACTTTCTCTTAAAATTCCTTTAAGATGGGCCCAATAGAAGTCATTCCAGACCAGATAGAGATTGAACTCTTTTCTCTTCCATCAAACCTTTCCTTGTTGTTTTCTCTTCTCTTCCTCCTCCATACTTCTCTTTTTCTCCCTCTTTCTCTCTCTTTCCCTAAACATTTATTGAATCCTGGGTATGATTTAGGCATTATGTTAAGGTACTTTGCATGAAGTTTATCTCCACATATACAATCTTGTACTTTGGTGATGAGGAGATGTTAAAAATGTAGGGACCCTTTGTTCAGAGTTGCTTGTCTTTTTAATTAGTTACAAACATTTCCTGACATAAAATTATTTGCAGATTCAAGTACTAAGTAGTTAAAATTCCCTGCAGCTTTAAGTGTGTGGAGAAAACATTTAATGTCAATGTATCCTGTTGCTTTTTATTTACTCCATAAATTTTATGACATAATATCATTCAGACCAGAATCCCAAAGACACAAACACCACCTACCACGTACCAAGCACTGTTCTATATGCTAGAGACATAAATTAACAACAATAAATCCCAGAGCTCAAGACATTAATATTAGTGAAGAAAACTGATGAATGCTAGGCAATGATAAGCCTGATAATTATGGAACAGCAGCATGTTATGGGAGAGACATGAAGGAATTTTGGAAGAAGGATGTGTGAGAAAAGGGCTCACGGAGGAGGTGTGTTTTCATGATGATGGCTTTTTTTCAGGTGAATAATAATAATATAATATGATTAGCTTTTATTGAGCCTCTACTAGACTTCAGGCACTAATCCAGATATATTAATCATTATCTTTGTTTTATAAATTAGATAGTTAAAGTTTAGGGCATTAAGTAGCTTCTTGAAGGTCACACAAGTAATTAAGAGAGGCAGACTCCAGTTTTTTCTTATTCCATCTACATTATGATACAATAGTTTGCCATCATTTTATTGTGCTCTTTCTAATATAATCTTTTGAAATGTTATTTTTAGTGTATTGTCTGTTTCCAAATATTTCTTTTATTTATATTGTGCTTTATGATATAATTATATTGTGCATTATATATATCCTAATTAATCCATTTTTTCTTTTGTATATAAGTTATGTTCAACGAGAACAATGATTCCAACCCTGCCCATCTCACAGGGTTTTTGTGAGGATCAGATGATGTGACAGGTTAAAAGAGGTCTTTGGAATTTTAACAAACTAAAAAAGTACAAGTACAATATTTGCATAGTATTTATAATAATTTTTTTCAGCTCTAAAACTTTGCTTAGCTTTAAGTTTTGCTTTCACTTTTAAGTATGATTCTCTTGTGTCTACTCAATTCATCTTTGCATGTGTGGAAATTTCTGTGCTTTGTCTCTTTGCAATTATGATTTAATTGATTTATAGTTAGTATTCTGATTTAGCAATAATGACTTGATCATCTGTAGAATAAATTCACTTAATTAATCATTTGTAAATTGGCTACCATTGGTTACTTTCATTTTCCATTCTTATATAATTTTGTGGATCCATGCAGGCATGTTACACCAGTGCTAACATTGCATTTAACTAACCTGAGCTTCATTTTTGTTCACTGACATTTGCATTCAATAAACTTTAGGTTTTTGACATTCCTTGAATTTTCAATATGGTTATGGCACTTTTTAAAAATTCATTTGTGTGTCATTTTCCAAATGGTTATTTTTTGGACACTTTTCTATATTTACTCAAAGCAAAGTATGTCTTTGTGTATTCATTTCTAATAGTTTTTATATACTCTACTAATTTTTATATGTGAATGTTTACTTCTGCATTATTAACCGGCAACATTTTTTATAGCATGTAGGTTCTAAGATCTTTCTGTTACATTATTTACTTAAAAAATAATAAATCATTTATTATCTATTTAGTAGTGACAAAATTATTATTTTTCTCCATATTGTATTTTTTAGATCTACCTCAAACAACAAATGTTTATTAGCTCCAAAGACTTGGGGATTTAAAAGCATGTGTCTTAGATCATTTTACTTTCCATTTCTATTTTCCTCTGCATTTTGGTACTAGATCTTAGAATGTTTGAATCTCAGGGAATTATAGTCATATAATTTATTGACTGCTTGATACCAAGACAATGGCCATGTTATATCCAGAGTGAGAAGAGTGATCTGTACTTTTTAATCATGTATTTATTTCAGAAATTATCTTATATGTTGGATATAAATATTTAATTTCATTAAGATTTTTCTTTAGTCCAAAAGAAACATAAGTGTCCCTTTAACTATAATATTGGAAAATCAAAAAACATCATAAATTTATTTAAAGAATATTTAGCATCAAAAAAACTACCTTGATTTAGTATTTCCATAATATTTCTTGGTTTAAATAAGGATGTCTTTTCCTAATTGATGTTCAAAACTAAGAAGGGCAAAATTTATTATTACCTTTTTTCCCATGGATGTTTTCAGTTAGATGATAACATGATCTACACTTCAACAATAAACTAGAGTCTAGAGAAAACAATGTAAAAATTTAGGACACTTTAAAATATTTTGTACAGTTGGGAGTATAAAGCCTCTGAACATAAATGTTCTCCCATATCTTAAGATTTTAAAATAGAGATGAGCGTCTCTCTGGTGGTGCAGGGGTAAAGTCTCAGGATTAACAAGCTATCACCAGTCACTGAAGCATGAGTTTGATCACTGGCCAGGGCGCTAAGTCACATGGCACAGCAGACCTCTCCTGTATCTACCCCTGCTCCCCTCAGCAGTGTATTTTAGTCAGTCCTCCTGTTCTGCTTCCCACTCTGTCTGGTGAATCCTCTTACCCCCTGCACCTCTGGTCTACACCCCAGTCTTCTGTGCATAAATAAATAAAATAAATCTTTGAAAATAAAATAGAGATAAGAATATAAAAGCCAGGAGTACATTCCCCTTTGTGGAATACAAACACTATAAAAATGGGAAAATCTCTATCAAGTATTTTATAAGTTATCTCCACATTCCCTTCCACCATGTCCTTGCAAGTTTTTGTAAATTAACTATTTCCAAACACAGTTAAGGAAGTGTGTCATGATAATTTGTACTTCACCTTCATGGTAGATTTCCAATTCTTATATTGCAGGAGCTCATTCCACACTATTTGATATAGAACTGCGCTCACTGAGTTATATCTGCATCAGAGCTGCTTCAAATGAGCATACTTTTAAAAAGATATGAAAAGCCTCATTTATGATAGCGCACCCTACAAAGATCAGCACGAAGTCTTGTGGACCACTTTTAATGAAAATTGTGTGGGTGGCTTACTATCTTACCATCTTGTTTTAGGCACGCCTAAGAAAGTTTAGATAGATCATTTCCATTCTAGGCCAAGAATTATACATTTTAGAACTGATATATGTGGGAGAAGGGGAATTAAGTGTGTTAGTTAAAATTAAGTGCAAATGATGAGCAAATGTTTAATTTGCATAAACCCATATAGTATTTTCCTAAATTTCTAACAGAAAATAAAAAGAGAAATGATCAATGAACAGATTTTTTTATGTTTTATAAGCACCGCATAATGTATTGTCATATATATCCCTCTTACAAAATCCCTTACTGTTTTTACTTATCCCTCTTATTAAATCTGGATTTATATGCAGAAGCATGTATTCTAAGCTTCCCAGTGTCAACAGGTCTATGGTAACATACCTGAAATCATGTGGATAAGAGTATGATAAATAATTTCTAACAATACAAAAATGGACTTTGCACTCATGTAATTGCTGAGAGGAAGTTGAAAAGTTTTCATAAAATAAGTTAAAATGCCAGATTGTAAAAAGCAGAACAATTTAAAAAAGCTTTATGTCTGACATCTCACAACATGAGATTTAATTGACATCCATTTTAACACAGACTTACAAAGTACACACAGCAGATATGGTCTGGATTAGGTGCCACGGAACACAAGGTAGCATATGATGTGAACCTTGTCTTTAAGGTACTTATGCTATATGTGAAGAGACAAGAAAAATGTGCAGTAATAGCTACCGGGTAACTTATGAGTACATATAATCCAGTACCACAAGGCATGATGTTATATTAAAAGTCAAAAATGAGCATAGAATATTCATGCTATGTTTGTTCAATAGAGAACAATGTGGCTGAAGCGATCAGGAAGATTTTCTGGATGATGCAGGGCTTACACTGGGCAATGAAGGAATGATGATGATAAGGAATTGTGTAGATAACAGCAGGAGTAGTGATAATACTGTGAAGGAAGGAAATGAATATTAAACTCTTAAAAGCTGGAATTAATGGCTTCAGGATATTTTCTTGGAAAAAAGCATTAAGGAAGAACAACTATAGACCAGCAACCACTTACCCTTGGGCTAAACCGGATGCTACTCTGGTTTGACCAGGCATTGGTCCTATTGTCATAATTCCTGTGTTCTCAGATTACTTTGCTGGACTCATTTTATTATTTCCTACTCCCAAATAATTATACATCAATCAATTACCATGTGGGATGTTTTACAAATAAACAAAAACATTGCCTCTGAGCATATATAATATGGCACAGAGAACTTTCATCTAATGTTTGTGAAATAGTTAGCCTTACTTTTTTTAGAAGGATCATCCACAGATGTTTCACAGAGAAGGGAAAGAGAAAGAAATTCACCCACTGAGAATACATTTAATTGTTCTTACCAGGGCATCTGTGTCAGTGATTCAAGCTGTACAAAATTATTAATTTTAAATGTTCCACACAAGCCTATTTAAAAGACAAGTAAAGGCCAATGAATTAGGCATATTGGAAGTTATTTGTCACCTCAGTAGTTTCAAGGTGTGCCTAACTGAGTTTTATGTTATTGATGAGGTCAATTTTTGTTTTCTTCTCCTCTTATATAATAGATTGAGAAGGGCATCTATTTCCCAAAGTCCTCCAAGCTAAAATAATTTATCTGAGTTTGTTTCTTAGAGTTTATAATAAGCATTAAACTCTTCTTCACTGAAGAAGAAATGTTTAAAATATTTATTTCCCCAGATTTGAAAAACAGATTTATTAGATCTTCTTCCTCTGTGCCCACTGCCAAGATCCCTCTAGCAGAGGAACATAGGTATTCTGAGTTTTTCTAGGTGGATTTAGTTTTAATGTTAGTTGATATAGAAGACCGTAACATATTCTAGGCTAGCAAAAATAAGGATTTTCCCTCTTCAGGAAGCTGTGTCTGCATCAGTTCTGCAAAAGGGTCATTTAGTCTAAAGAAGTCTTTCTTGTTGCTGGAAAGTGAACAGGAATAATATAGAGAAAATATACACATTTTGTTCTTCAAAGAATCTCCTTGGCTTTAATTTTGTAACTCTCTCTTTAACTTTAGATTATAAGGCTCTAAATTTTTATTCACTCATAGTGATTAAATAACTATTAATAATTAGAGTGAAATAAATCTCAGCCAGTATAACTGATCTAGAAAGGAAAAAAATCACATTGAACATTTGCTATATAGTAAGATTATTCTGGCTATTCTCATTATTATATCTCTTTGAATCCTGAAGACATCTATAGGACTCATTCATGCCTAGTATTTGCTAACCTTTAACCATACTACTCTTAAAAATCAATTCCACTAGCACAGTGTGAAGAGGTTATGAACAATAATATCTGTTTTAACAAAGTGGACTCACCCAGAAGCACTCTACACTTTCAGTTTTCCAGAATATCGGAAAGCACAAAAGTAAACTGCCTTACAGAAAACATCCCCTAGTAACCTAAACCTTACTGTAAATAAGCATACTTTGGAAAAGTTGTCCCACTCAACCAATTTGACTTAGGGATAGCTGTTGTTTCAGTGCAGCTATATGGATAGTGTTTTTAGAAAAGTTTTTACTTCATTTTTTTTCTAACCAACACTAATAGGAAAGCTATTATAATCAACCTCTCTCAAGTATAAAGAGCACTTGAGTTTTAGTATTTACAACTTTCTGCTGAGCAGATGTTTCTGGAGTCAGATCAGAACTTTTTCACTACTGTGTAAGAGACTGTATCTGATGAGTGTAGAAAGAAGAGATAGCTATATAGTCATAGAGTCATAGCTATATAGCTATATAGTCATAGCTACATATATATATATATATATATATATATATCTCCACACATACACATATCATCATCATATTATATATATATATATCTCCACACATACACATATCATCATCGTATTATATATATATATATATATATATATATATATATATATATATATATATTCATCTTTTAGCACAAACCCTTAAACATGTATCATGCAAACAGTTCTCTATATTCAGTTTTTTAATGCAGAAACTGGATGGGATGAATATTGGATGTGATGAATTTTAGATTGAAGTTGCAACATTACTGCTTTTTGCATTTTTGTTCTTATTCAAATCAGTCAACACAGAAAATTTGTGAATTTTCTTCCTTCTCTGGTGCTTATATAACAAGGATACAGAGAAAACATGTATTGCATTATATACTCAAAGGACACTCCTAGGAAGATTTTTTCCCAGCTTCTGCTATGGAGGATTATTTTGCTCATCATGACCTATGTGGTCTGCCATAGCACATACTCATAAGATCTGAACATCATTAAAACTTAGTTCATGGCTTTCCTGCTCTATTACACAAGCAAGTAAACACTTTTTTTCCTAATCAATTGCATACACTGATAGCAATAAATGAGGGGAAAGGTACTTAGTTGTATCAATGATAAGTGCAAACATATATGTGTTAGTGTTAATGAGTACTGCCTTTCTTTTCTTTTTAAGATTTATTTTATTGATTTATGCATACACAAACAGGGGTCCAGGCCAGAGGTGCAGGGCATGAGAGTATTCAACAAAGACAGAGCTGGGAGCAGAACAGGTGGATTTACTGAAATACACTGCGGAAGGAAGCAGTGGGGGGAACAGGAGAGGTCTGCTGAGCAATGTGGGTTAGCTCCCTGGCAGGGGATCGAACTGTAGCAGCAGTGACTGGAGATATCTTGATAACACTGAGACTTTAACCCCTGTGCTACCAGGGAGGCCCAGTACTACCTTTCTTAAGACACATAACAGATACAATGGATTGGTCTCAATCTTTGCTGATTTTTCACTTGACTTGTTGGATATTATTTTCCATCGTAGCACCCAGAAATAAGAAATAACTGAAAAAGTATCAGTGATTTTGATGTGATCAACTGTGTTGTATGCTCAACTTCGTAGAAAACCTCTTTGTACCTGTACATAATAATTTTTGGATGATGATGCTAAAGAAATCTTTAAGGGTTTTTCACATGAACTTTAACTCTGCTATTATGAGTCTTAATATAATTTCATTGTTATCATATGCCAAGCACTTAGGCATATATTGCCTTATTTAATACCCCAAAAATATTCTGAGGCACTATAATAGACTTTGATGGTTACATATCCACCAGCAATCCATCCTTCCTTTTCCTACTCTCTAATAAAACCCTAATTTTGTTTGGGTATCTTTTTTCTCCTGAAATTTTGTATTTAAGTCAAATAAATGCTTTTTTCTAATGCAAGGAATGGAATACAACGTCTAAGCAAGATTAACAATGTCATTTTTCTGGCCAGTAATTGGTTTAAGTTATAGGCAGAGGACACACATCTGACCAATGAGAATTGAGAGGGAGTTTGTTTTGTAGCATTTGGGAAAAAAAAAAACAAAACAGAACATTCCTTGATGATTAATAAAAAGAAAACAGCTATACAAAGAAACAAGTCTTCTTATTTTTGTTCTTCTGGCCATTTTCATGTTTGTATCTAATTCCTGAAAATGCTGCATTTACCTTACTCTTACAAGGATACCTTCAGTGCTTGGAATGTCTGAGTAAATCTTTAGCAAGAACGTTAGTCTTTCATGATTTCTCCAAGTCATTGAATGAACTAACTGAGAACCACCCTCTCTCTCTCTGGATTTGTTATGTGATGTAAAATATATTATAGTGTTTAACCTGTTGGAGTCAGGGTTTTCTGTTACTTTCAAGCAAAAGGAACCTAAGCTAACAGAAATACATATAAACTTCAATTTTCAGATGAAGAATCAGAGATTTAGAGAGACAATTGAATTGTCCATTTTCTTAGAGCTAAAACTTGGGAGGGTATAAATTCATATCTAGAGATTTTCTGCAAAACAAAGATTCCCATGGTATATTGCTACATTTATATATTGTTAAGTGTACAATTCTTATTACTCCTCTAATTTAACTAATTGACTGGAAAAATCCCTACCAAATATATCAACCACTATGGTATCTATTATTTTACTGACCCTGGTTAGCTGTTTATTTTACCAAAGTCTAGACCTTATAAACATCATACTGTAGTTCCAACAGCATATTGGCTATCTTTGTATCACAGCATCATTTCTTCTTCAGCATATCCAATACTGACATTGCCAACTTTACCTAAAACCTGTTCCCCCTTTTATGTTCCACATTTTGATTAAGTATACCAAAATTCATCCAGGGACCTAAAAGATACTTGGAAATAATTCCCAGCATTACTTTCTTGCTTTATCTGTGATTCATGATATTTTTGTATCCTGTAACTATATTTCTCCCAACTTTCTCATCTATACTACCCTCAACACTGGGACCACTGCTTTGGAACATACTGTATATCGAAACGAACGAAATGAAATTTTTAAAAGAATACGTGGACCCTAATATCACTCAGGCTTCAGTACACAGCACTGGCATAGCATCTACTCTTACAACTAATACTATTAAGGCCCCAGGAAACTCTCCTCCACAGAACTTATTCTATGTCCTTAAAACAAATGAAAAAGTATCCAAATGCCATGAAGAGTTGTATGTTGCACTGATGATGGAGATGGACACTGTCTTGGAACCTGATGAAGATTTAGGCAGCTGAGGTACTTGAATAACTGAAAAGATAAATTGACTTGTCACAGCCTTTCTCTCAGACATAATAAATGGCATAGATTCACACATGACGAAGTATTCCTTAATGATGTGTAACATGCTTTTTTCTTGTTTCTCTTCATGTTCTAATCCATGGCTGTAGATGCACCCATGCATTCCCAAAGCATGCACATATATCAGCTGAGGAACAGTTTGCACTTTTAAACAATTCTTATTAGTATTAATATGTATATATGCAAGCCTAGACATTGTGTGAATCAAAATGGATACTGACTACTATGCTAGAAATACAAATACTTTTATTTCATAAAATAATAAGATTTAGTTAGTATCAGAAAATTAAAGAATTTCAAACTTATTTAAATAACTTTGAACTTGTAAATCTTATCTATTCATTAATTATAAATTGCATTTTGTATTGTAATTTCAACAAATTATTTTTTAATATAGAAACAAAATTTTTTTCTTTTATTGACCTAAATTTATATTTGTGCTGAAACTATATTCAAATTGTGTACCTTATAAATATAACATTTTTTAATCATTTAGGTTATTAAGATGAGGAAACATTCATTAAACAGAATGATAAATATAAAAATAAAACAGAAAAGTAGTAAAGATAATAAGATTGTGTGTTTATTTTTTAAATTTTTTAATAAAAGCAATAAAAATAACCAGACTTAGGTTGAGCATGACCCAAAGAAAATTTATTAATAAGACAGAAAATTTCACATTCTTTATTAATGTAAAGTTAATTTCAATTCAAAGCAAGGAATTTGAGCATTATTCTCATCAAGTCCAAAATTTGAAAAGGTCAAATTAAATAACTGAATCTTTTAAAAAATCTATCAGAGCCTGGTCATCTATCTATCTATCATCTGTCTATCTATCTATCTATCTATCTACTATCTAATCTATTTTTAATTGAGTTAATATTTGGTCAGCCCCATTACGTGTTACCTCTGTACTGCACCCGCCACCAAATCACCCATAATCCACCAACATAGTCCATCGTACTTCCTGCCCACTTTGTTCCTCCCCCGCTTCCACCCCTCCCTCCCATGGTGCATCACTTCTGTAGTCAGATTTCAAGAGTTAGTTTTTAAGTCTGTCTTATTCTTACTCTTAGTTCAGTTAATTTATATTCCACATATTAATGACACCATCCTGTATTTATCTTTGTTCTTTTGACATATTTCACTTAGAATTTACCATTCCAGTTCCATTCATGTTGCTGCAAATGCATGAGTTTATCTTTTTTGATCACTGAGTAGTATTCCATTGTGCATATATACCACATCTTCTTTTTTTTTTATAATATATATTTTTATTGTTATTTATGTCTTTTACATTTTGCATTCCCCTTGGGTAGCCCACCACCAATTCACCCGTGATCCATCTCCATGGTCCCTTGTGTTCTTTTCTATTCCATTTTGTGCCCTTTCCCTTCCCTCCCTCCGGCTCCTTC
>PVIJ01010981.1:0-42757 GCA_004024925.1 Scalopus aquaticus
GGAGCCGGAGGGAGGGAAGGGAAAGGGCACAAAATGGAATAGAAAAGAACACAAGGGACCATGGAGATGGATCATGGGTGAATTGGTGGTGGGCTACCCAAGGGGAATGCAAAATGTAAAAGACATAAATAACAATAAAAATATATATTATATAAAAAAAAAAGAAACCAACTTCCTTTAGCTAACTGAAAATATTAGAAATTAACCAGATGTCTTTGATGGAGGAGATAGAACTTTAAAAAAAAAGGAATTACAAGATAGAACCTGACTCACACAAGGAGGTGGGCTGAAGGAATCAGCATGACCATTAACCCAGTGATAACCAAAATATCCTTAGGAGCCAGTGCCTAAGGCTGAGCAAAGGTGAAGATGTGGAGATTGTGCCCATTGTGGAATCTCCAGTTCCCTTTTCAGTTCTGGTTGGTGGATCAGGGCCAGCAAAGGACAAGCCATCCCCGGGGATGAGCCCCTCCTGACTGAAAGAGGACTCTATCAGAGCCATCCCTGCGCTGGCTCGGGGCAGGAGCTGGCCTGCCCACCTGTGCGTATGCAGGTGTCCTTTCCATGAACTCTGTCCCTCTGCAGGGCAGCAGCCTCCTGCCTGCCAGTGACCTGTACCAAGCTGGGTCTTCTCTTCACTGACCTCCTCAGTAGAGGCAGCTCTCCTCAGAGCTGCCCGCCTGCCTGCAACCATGCAGGCCTCTCTCTCAGCAAACCTGTCCCTTTGGGGCAGCTCTTCCTGCCCGCTTGTGTCTAGGCAAGTGTCCCTTATTTCTCGGCCCCTTTCCCTAATAAACCTGTTCTTTTAAACATAACTAAGTCTCTGTCTCATGGAGAAACTCACCACATGCCGCTGAAGGGGAGCTCTGGTGAAACCTTTCCCAAGTGAACCCAAGGACCCTGCTCTCAGACCCATCAACTCCAAAAATGACACCATCTTCACTCCTTTGTTAAGGAAAAAAAAGATTATATATTCTTTCTGTACATGTAACTTACCTCTATAAGCCAAGGCCAAAATCTCTGAGGACAGGATCATTCACTCAGAGAAATCTGATGTTGGTCTGCTTGGCTCTGGGCCTCCATTTGACTCTGAATAACATCTTTATAAATTTCTCTTTTTACTAAACTTTAAATTTGCTTCACAGCAGCGATTATTTCAGTCAACATATCACATACACATATATAAACTATTATTTTTAAATAACTGTACATTTTTTGACTTATTATTTTCAATTAAAAGTGAACTTTCTGATTTATTCATATTCACACATACATAAACACATCAGAATAGGTCAACCCTTCTCTACCGTTTTTCATAATATCCTGTAGTTGTGTATGTGTTATATGTGGGTAACAAATAAGAGAAAAGGGAGAGAGAAGAGGTGGGGGAGACAGAGAAAAAGGAAGGAAAGAAAGGGAGAGAAAAAGCACAGGGAGGTACCTCTTCTCTCAGTGTCCTTGCCTGCCAGAAGACATGCTTTCTATTTTGGGGGGTAATGCTCATGGAAGGGTGCGCCTGTTCTGGGTTCTCCTGGTCCAGCCTTCTGCAGGGCCTGTGTGCCTGAACTTCTGGACTGGATCGTCTCTGCATTCCTGGCCCTCCCTTTATGGTGGCTAAATTTTCCGCCTCTGGCGGAGAGGGCCCAGCCCTTGCTACATGAAGCAGAACTGAATCGAGATTTTCCTGACCTTCTCCTAGGAAGGATTGCCCCTGCCTCCACCCCAACACAAGAAACAAGAAATCTTTGCCCTCTACCAGAAGCAGTCAATCTGTGTCCTCAGGATGAGAGGGTTTGCTTATGGCTGTTGCTTAGTGTAAGTGAACAATCTGAGGAGCACCGTGGGAATTCACCCCTCCTGCTCCCTCTCCCTGCTCCCTTCCCCTCCCAATTTCCCTTCCCCCTCTTCCCTCCCTCTTGCTTCCCCCCTCCCTGCCAACAGGCAGTCACCTCCAGCCTCCCTATCCCACTGTATTCACTTCTGTTTTCTGCCAGGTCCCCCGTCTCTCTGCTGAGCACCAAGAGAGGATCTTGGAGAAAAACTGGGGAGTAGGTGTGAACTCTCCTGTGTCAGGCTCTCCTTATTCCTGTTAATGATTAGGGTGTTATTCCTTTCACCTGGCATGGTAGACCGAAAAAAATATTTCAGCTGATTTCTTCATATCCCATTCTATAATGGAATCTTGCTGAGTGTCTCATGGAGATTCTGCCCTCTTCTACTGATAAACGTCTCTTGTTTGGGGATATGACGCTGTCCTGGTTTGGGTTGTACCCATGTAGTGGAAGTCTCCTGCGCTGTGATGGCCTCCTGTTTGTAGGTGCAATGTGGCTCCGTTTTAACCTCATAGACAGAATGTGAGAGTGTGTGTGAGCCAGAATCATTTGTACATTTCTCAAAACCTTTTTACTAGCTTCAATACATATGTAACAGCAGTAATTAGCCGCTTTTAAATTCTGATGACATAAAACAAACTCATGCTTTCATTAAACTATTTTAGGAAAGTCTTTATGACATTAAAGTTCAGCTCATTATTTGGAGAAAAAAGCAATTACCAAAGCAGAAAATCTGTATTTATCCAGCTGAACTTATCTATGAAAATTTCTGTGTGAATTCTATTTTTCTGTTCTCCTACTTTGCAGTCTAATTACTGATGCCAGATCAAGAAGTATTATAATTATAATATGATATTCTGGGCTATTTGAAAACATTTCAACTTTTTGACCAATAAAATCTTAACATATTTAAAGTGTACATGGTGGTAATTTAATAAATGTTTGCCTCATGAGAGCATTCCTTTCATCTAGCTAATTAATAAATCCATCACCTCACATAATTGTTTCCTTTTTTTTGGTGAGAACATTTAAACTTTATTTTCTTAACAAATTTATTTATACAATTTAATGTTAGCACATGTTTTATTTTACATTCAATCCTCGACATTATTCATCTTCTAGCTGAAAAGTTTATACCCTTTTCCCAACTTCTTTTTTTCCCCTCTCCTCAATCAGTGTCAATCTCTTTTCTTTTCTCTGTTTCTTTGAATTTGACTTATTATTTTTTAGATTCCACATACATGTATCTTCCTCGGTTTGACTAATCTCCCTTGGAATAATGTCCTCAAGAGTCATCCATGTTGCTTAAATGGCAGAATTACCTTCTTTCTCATACCTAAATAAATTCCACTGTGTGTGTAGTAAGTGCATGCAGTTATATATAAGTTATATGTAATGTATAATTTATATAAAATTATATTGTATACACATGCATCTATAGATCACATATATGTGTGTAAAAATATCATTTTTTTCTCCACTGGTCTGTTAGCAGACATTAGGTCACTTCCATAGGTTGGCTATTGTGAATAATGTGGCAATGAACGTGGGAGTGCAGGTCTCTCTCGGACATCCTGTTTCATTTCTGAGTGTTCTTTCTGTGGGTCATGGCAATGGTATTAAAAGATTGGAGTCCTGGGCTTTCACTTGTACTCTGATTAATTCTAGAGATGAAATAGAGGTTGAGGATTTGGGGTCATTCGTTGTTAGACTCTGAGAAAACAAGAAAAGTCTTCAGCCATAAGGACTAAAAATTAGGTCATATCCAGAAAGTCTTGAAAACTAGTTTTTCATTGTACAAATGAGAGAAAATGACCCCTAACTATAAGAAGGATTGTCTAAATTCTGACTGGAGGTAGAAAATCTGGAACAAGAAGGAAATATTTTTGCCCTAAATCTAGCTTCTTTTCATAATCAGGACGCTAACTCTGTTCTTCCTCCTTTTCGGGAGAAGCAGCTCGCCTTCTTGATGACACTGTGTAACAAGGAGAAGACTCTGGACACTACACAATGGATTTATATTTATAAGGCCTGGCATTCAGGCAATGTGGATGTTATTTTTAATTTTTAAAGTTTGAATCTTTAAGGTATATTATCCTAACTCTTTACATAAGCCTTCTTATCTACACCTCATGAAATATGTGATAATTACTTTGGTTATCATTTTCCCAATGGAGTTCAGAGAGGTTAAACTTGCTTAGATTTTACCAACTGCTTTTTGACTTCATTTGTTCTTCATTTACATGTAAGGATAGACTGTTTGAGACTTTTCTTACTTTTTGATGCAGGCCTATATTGCTATAAACTTCTCTTTTACTGCACCCAGAGGTTCTACTACCTCCTATCTTCACTTTCTTAGGTCTTCAGCTATTTAAAGCTATCTTCTTTGATTTCCTCAATGATTTAATAGTTGTTCAGTAGCAGGCTGTTTAATCTCCACAGGTTTGTGATTTTTCTAGTTTTCTTTTTGTGGTTAGTTTTCAGTTTCATACCTTTGTGGTCAAAGAAAAGATGCCTGATGTGTTTGCAGTCTTTGTAAATTTATTGAGACTTGTTTTGTACCCCAGCATATATTCTACCCTTAAGAATGTTTCATGTACACTTGAGAATAATGTATTCTGCTCCTTCTGGGTGGAATGTTGTTCATGTATCTATTTTCTCCATTTGGTCTAATGTGTCAATTGAGGACATTCCTTCCTTGTTGACTTCCTGTCTGGATGATCTAGCCATTGAAGTAAGTGGGACGTTAAATTCTGCTACTATTCTGTTGCTGTCACTGTCTCTCTTTTGGTCTGTTAATATTTGCTTTATATATTTTGGTGCTCCTATGTTGGGTGCAAACATATTAATAAGCACTATATTTTCTTGATGGATTGACACATCATATAGTGTCCATTTTTACCTGTTGTTACCTGAAGTCTTTTTTTTTTTTTTTTTGCCTGAAGTCTATTTTAATCTGATATGAGTAGAGCTGTTCCTACTTTCTTCAGGTTACCACTTGCTTGGAGTTTGTTCTCTACTCATTCTCCTTGAGCCTTTGTTTGTCTTTAGAACTGAAGTAGGTCTCTTGGATATAGCAAATGGTTGGTTTTGTTTTTAAATCCATCCACTCACTCTGCTTTATCATTGATGAGTTCAGTCCATTTATGTTTTGGGTGATTATTGATATATGAGGCTATGCTATTGCCATTTTTTTTTTCTGTTTTCTGGTTCTATATCTCCACTCTTTCCTTTTCCTTGTGTTTCTATCTGCCATTTTATTTAGGTGGTTTTCCATGGTGTTTTCTCCTTTTTAATGCTTTCTGTTTCTGCTCCAGACTTGTTTTGTGGCTGAATATATTATAACTCAAATAGTCCTTTTTTTTTTTTTTTGCTGATATAATCTCATCTTCACTTGCCTATACAGGTGATATTCTGCTCATCCTCTCCTTTAGTGTTTTTGTTCTCACAAATTATACCTTTTTTTTTAAACAAAAAAACAGGGAGTTCATTACCAAGTTAAAATGTCTATATTTATTTTTAATGCTTCTTTCCCTTTGACTTTTATGCTGTAATTAAGTGTTTAGTACCCTGTCCTGAGATAGAGTTGTAACTTTTTAATTCTATTTATCATCTGGCTCACTTTTTTTGTGTACTTTCATTTCAGATAGAAGAGCTCCTTTCAACTTTTTGGAAGGGAGGTCTACTCAAAGTGAACTTTTTCAGCTTTGTCTGGGAAAGCCTTTGTATCTGAGGGGTAATTTCTCTAGATAGGGTATTCTTGGCTGGTTAACTTTTATCTTTAATATTTTGAAAATGTTATTCCAATCTCTCTTGGTCTATAGAGTTTCTGCTAAGAAGTCTTATGATAGCCAGATGGGAGGAGTACCTGTATAAGTTACAGGTTCTCTCTACCATGCCTCGCTCCTACTCTTGCCATGCAAACTTTAATATTCTTTCTTTATCCTTGGCTTTTCACAATTTTATTATTGTGTCCTGATGTGTTTAGATAATTAGGTGTTCTGTTAGTTAGTTTCATAAACTTCCCCAGGCTTAGGAAGTTCTTGTTATTTCTTTAAATAAGCTCTCTGATACCTTCGCTCTCTCTCTAGTTTCTGCAATACTCATTATTTTTATGGCATTGGATAGTTTTTGTATAGTCTCTTCATTTAAAAAAATCTTGTTTCCTCTTCTGCTTGAATTATTTCTCAATTTCTATTTTTGAGCTCACTTATTGTCTTTTCCATATGTCCTGTATTTTTTTCTATACTT
Source organism: Scalopus aquaticus (assembly GCA_004024925.1). NCBI lineage: Eukaryota > Metazoa > Chordata > Mammalia > Eulipotyphla > Talpidae > Scalopus > Scalopus aquaticus. The sequence goes on from PVIJ01010981.1 coordinate 6,084, forward strand.
TTGATTGCATTCATTTTCTCATTTATTGAGTTTTTCAGGTCCAGAATTTCTTTGATTTTTTTTTTTTTTAGAGTTCCAGTCTCTTTGGAGAAACTTTGGTATTCCTTCCTCCTGTTTTTAAATTTTTCTCCTAAGCTCACCGAATTGCCTTTCTGAGTTTTTTTTGTACCTCATTGAGTTTTTTCATAAAGAAATTTTGTATTCTCTGGTAGCTCACAATCTTTTGTGTTTTTAACTTTGGTTTCTGGGAAATTTTCCACTCTTTGTGATGTCACGTTACTCTGTTTTTATATGTTGGTTGATAGAATATACTTTGTCTGCACATTTGACATACTTTTCCTTTTTTTGGGGGGGGGTGTCAAGTTTTGTTTGCTAATTCATTAACTTAGTTACAAGATGCATTTCTTTTTCTCCAACAGGTGGCACTATGGTTTTAGTTTTTGGTCACTGCTGTTGCTGTCATTTTTGCTAAATCTGTGGACATTGCTGCTGGTATTCTGGAGATGATGTGGGCAGCTGCCATACTCAGTTTCTGCTGCTGTGGTGAAAGGGTTAGGGAGGGCAGGAAGGACAATAGTCACTGCCATGGGTGGGTGAGGAAGGCCTTGGTCAAGCTCACTGCTGCATCTTCTCCTTGGGGTTTCCCAAGGGAGTCGAGGCTGTCTGTTTCTTTTGGAGCACTTGTACTAATGTGGCAGCAAGGAAGGGAGGGGAGTTATAGTTCCACATGTTGTTGCTTCTTTCCTCCTTGCCAACTCCTGGCCTTTGTGATGTGTCTTGTTTCCACTACCTTGGGATTTACTTGGGTTGACGTATAAGCACCCACATTGTCCCTGCCCTCCCCTCTCCAGGCTGACCTGTTAGACCACAGATTGGGCTGGTGACCCAGCCCTCTGCTACCCTTGCTCTGCTACTTCCACAATCTACCCATCTGCAGACATACAGATTTGTGAATATCTCTGGTACTGTAACATGATGAACAGAGGAACCCTTTTTGAGATACAGTTTACTTATTATAGATTAAAGGGGAGAAATAAAAGAAGTATCTTATGCTACCAAATACTGATGTTTGATAAGATTTTTGTTGAGGACTTTTGCATCTTTGTTCATCAGGGTTATTTGTCTGCAGTTTCTTTCTTTGCGATATCCTTATCTGCTTTTGGTATTAGGGAAATGTTGACATAAAATGTACTTGGAAGCATTTCTTTTCCTTCAACTTGAAAGTGTTTTAAAAGGATAGTTATTCCTTCATCTCTGAAGGTTTAGTAGAACACAGTAGTGAAACCATCTGGTCTTGGGCTTTGTCTAATTTTGGGGAGATTTTGGTTACTGTTTCAATTACCTTACTTGTAATTGGTCTGTTCATATTTTCCATTTCTTAAAGATTCAGTCTAGAGAGGTGTGTAATTTTTTGAATTTGTCTACTTCTAGATGTTCCAATTTGTTGGCACAAAGGTGTTCATGTAACCTCTTATAATCTTCTATTTTTCTTTGATGTTTGTTGTAATTTTTATTTAATTTCTGATGCTTTTTATTAAAATTTTCTTTTTTTTTTTCATAGTAAACTTACCTAGAATTTTGCTTATATTTTTGAAGAACTAGCTCTTGGCTTCACTTATCTTTTGTGCTATCTTTTTTATTTCTATTTTGTTTATTTCTGCTCTAATTTTCATTAGTGAATTTCCCAATTCATTAATTTTCTAATTTTGTTTCTGGTGGTTTTTAGTTTCATTTTTCCAGTTCCTTAATGTGTAAGGTTAGGTTATGTATTTGAGAGGTATCTATTTGGTGAAGGCATGTCTAGTGGTGCTCTCCCAGAAACCCCAAGCTGCAACTGACCCTTTAGTTGCAGTTTAATTCTGTTACTGGCAGATTAGTTTTGCTGGCAGTGCCTTTCTTCTGAGCCTCAGGCTTGAGTAGAATGGCCAAAAGACTGTCGGTGTGGGTCATAGGTAGGCCCCATTGGAAGCTGGAGATTGCACAGTAGACTGCACAGTAGATTGCACAAAGTCTGGGTGGGGGAGGGACTGGTGCTTCTCAGGATCACTAAACTAACCACCAGCAGCCCTGGGGGCCATCAGTTCAGTGCCTACCCAGCAATTCATGATCTTGGGTAGGTGGTTATTCATCTCACTGCAGTAAGCTAGGAACTGCTGGAAGCTCGAGGGTTCATGTGCGGAAGGGTGAGCTCCTCTCGGGACCACCAGGCTATTTCCAAACCAAATATGATCCACCTGAAATTCCCAAAATGTCTAGTCACAGTGATTCCTGGAAACCTCCTGTTCTGGGATTGTCCCCACGGGGACAGGACTTGGTCACCTGCCTGAGGCTCTTTCTTGACTAGCATCTTCTAACAAGTGTTCTCAATAAAATGAAAGCAGGGTCAGAGGATCAAGAGTAATGGGGATAGGAGATGCGGTTAGCCTCAGAACCCTGAGGGAAATAAACATATCATGGGGATATGAGGCGTAAACCCTTCCTAAGCAGAGGGAAGAGTAAGGTCATAGACAGCAGATTTACCAGTAAGTGCAGTAGTGTGGCCAGAGGGAGAGAGATGGGAGATGTAGTGAGACAGCCAGATGCTAGTTCACATAGGGAATTTTTGAATTTGCAGAGATTTGGGATTTTGTTTAAATATAATTGGAATATTATGTGCTAAATTTTATGTCAACTAAGTTCTCCCCATCATGTATCATTGCTAATGCAGAATATTCTAGTATAATATGTTTACAACATTATAACTTAAAAAGAGATTTGGTTATTTAATATTTTTTGTTGTTGCTGCAATAAACTTGACAAGTTTATGAATTAAGCTACCCCTTAAATTTAAAAAGTGCATAGAGGGCCTCCCTGGTGGCGCAGCGGTTGAGCACTGTGCTGTGGAGCTGTCAGCAGCAGCGATGCGAGTTCACCGCCCAGCTGGGGAGAATCCCACATGGTGCGGCAGACCTCTCCTGCCTCGCCTGCTGCTTCCCTTGGCAGGCATTGTATTTCTGATCTGCCTGTTCTGCTCCCTACTCTGTCTCTGGTGAACCCGCTTGCCGCCCTGTGCTTCTGGCCTGTACCCCAGCTTGTATGTATAAATAAATAAATCTTTAAAAAAAAAGTGCATAGAAAATAAAGTTTAAAAGTTCATTGGGCAAATGTGGAAGTTTACTTCTAACAGCTAACTGATAACACGTTTGCCAATTATCCCACCTTGAAAGGAAATTTAAACAATTTATCTTCAAGTATCAAATCTATGATTTTAGGTCACAAAACTCTCCTTCCTAAGGCCCACATGCCTGAGGGAATGCTGGATCTTATAGTTAAGCGAATCTGTATGAGTGACTCCAAGTACTTGGGTTTTTGGAAAGTGGATGAAATCACCAACTGATTGCTGCTAATTTCTTTATATTGTTGTGGCTCAAATCTAGTTTTCTTTTATTCATCATATTAAATGGGAAAATGTGTATAATAAATCTAGAATAATGCCTGGTACACAGCAAACTTTCAATAAATGATAGTTCCCACAATATAGTTAGTGTTGATGTAGCCCCCGAGTAAGGATTTTTTTTTAAAGATCTATTTTTTTATGTATACAAGAACCTGGGTGTAGGCCAGAGGTGTGGGGTGGTAAGAGTTTTCACTAGAGACAGAGTTGGGGGCAGAACAGGCAGATCCACTGAAATACACTGCTGAGGGGAGCAGTGGGCGAGAAAGGAGAGGTCTGCTGCTCCATGTGGAAAGCTCCCTGGGCGGGGATCCAACTCATGCTGCAGTGGCTGTGCATAGCTTCATAGTGCTGAGACTTAACCCCTTGCACCAACAGGGGGTCCTCCTCCCCCAAGTAAGGATAATTAATGATCATTGTGACTTGAAGGAACCCAAGTTGCTCACATTTTTACTCCTCTTCTCCACGCCCGCTGGCTCGTCTGCTGCATTGCGCCTGCTCTCAGTACCCAGGTTCCCCAGGTTCTGTCACCTAGAACTGCTATGCTGAGCTCTGTTGTGGAGGTGTCCTTCACAGTCAAGTTCTAGAAATAGTGAGAGGATAGAAAGTCTGTTATTACTGAATACTATTCGACTGCCTGGATAGAACGCAGTTTGCATATTCATTCATCGCTTGAAGAACATCTTGGGAGCTTCCCAGTTTTGACATTTATCAGTAAAGCTGCTATAAACATTGTGGTAGGTTTCCTGCAGGCAAAGGTTTTTAACTTATTTGGGTAAATGTGTAGAAGCACAATTGTTGGATTATACGCTTCAGCTTTGTTAGTTTGGTAGGAAACTGCTTAGCCATCTTCCACAGTGGCTGCGCCATCTTGCACCCCCTCCAACAAGAGCAAGACTTGGTGTTGCTGCACAGAGTCACCAGCGTTTCCTGTTGAATATTTGTATGTCAGCCATTCTAATAGATGTTAATGACACGTCATTTTGTTGTAATTTACAATCCTTAATGACACATGGAATTTAGCATCTTTTTCATATACTTGTTACCATTTGTCTAGTGAAGTGTTGAAGGACTTTTACTCACTTTTTAACTGGTTTGTTTTCATTTTTTAAATTGTATTCTTTTTTATTGGGATAACAGTGGTTTACAACACTTTATATAATTCTGGGGTACAGGATTCTACCTCTTCAGGTGTTCGTCACCACACCACACCCACCACCAGAGCAACAATAATCCTCCACCTTGGGACTATTTTATTATTGTTGACTTTGGGGGGGGGTCTTTATTTTAAACACAAGTACTTTTTGAGAAAAATGAAAATATTTTCTCCTTGTCTGTAACTTATCTCATTCTCTGACAGTTTTCTGTGGAGCAGCTGTTTTTAATTTTAATGAAGTCTAATTTACCATTTTTTTATTTCATGAATCATGCTTTTAATGCAGTATCTAGCAACTCATTGCCAAGTCCAAGGTCACTTAGATTTTCTATGTTATCTTCTAAAAGTTTTATAGTTTTGCATTTAATATGTAGGTCTATGGTCTGTTTCCAGTTAAGTTTTATGAAAGGCATAAAGTCAATACCTAGATTTTTTTTTTGCATGCAAATGTACAGTTGCTCTGGCACCACTGGCTGATAGACCTCTTTTATTTCCATAGATTATTGTGAGCCAAATTCTTTCACCCCCAAAATTTCATATATTGCGACCCCAAATCTAACTCAGAATGTGACTGTATTGGAGACAGGGCCTTTATAATGGATTAAGTTAAAATGAGGTCGCTAGTATGGGCCTTAATGCAAGCTGACCAGTGTCCTTTTAAGAGGAGGAGGAAGGTAAGTTTCTGAGTAAGTAGGCATCAGGATCTTCTGGGAAAGATGTGGGGATATTTTCAGGGTGGTGTTTCCCAAGCATCAATGAATTGCACACAACTTTTCCTATTTTTGCATATTGCTAGTATTGTTACATACTTACTAGTTTTCATTGAAACTACCTTCATATCAATTGACTAAAAACTTACAGTAATTCTAGAGTGTATTACATTACATAACAAATTTGAAACTCAACCTATGAATATTTCAAATGTTGATTAAGACAGATAATAATAATTGTTTGCAATATGAGACCGTCTTCTGTCACAAGTCTCACTGTTGCAACAACTGGAAAATGCTGCAACAAGAATTAGTGTTTATAGATGGATCATTGTCTTCCTTGAAGCTTCCCTCTTCCCAAAGAATATTCATTCACTTCTTTGGTCCTGTCTCCTGAGACAATCTTTACAGTGTGGAGTGGGAATAAAAAGCTGGGGATGTACAGTTTGATTGGGCATGAGAAAAAAGACAGGTTGGCCCTTACTATTCTTCCTTGATTCTATCTATAGACAGACCAGGGGAAGAAGGGCAGGGAAGGGGCAGGGGCAGCAGGGGCTATTGGAGGCTGGGGGTAGGGAAATCAGTATGCTGGGTGGCAGGTGGGAGGGCTTCCGGTTACCTCCAGGAACACTGGTGTTATCTGCCTGGCCCCTCCACTGGCTTGGAGCTGATGGAAGGCAGAGTCTGCTTACTATAAAGTACATAGTCACACTTCTCTAAGGAGTTATTAAAAGAATATCAAAAAATTTCTTTATAGTTTGAACAATAAAGTTATTAAAATTACAGAAATAAAGCATAAGTAATCATTCTGGAGGAAAATAAAGATGGAGAAAGTTGAGGTATTGGGGTCCCACTCTGTTCACAGTCCTGGGAAGACAAGCCTCTCAGGAAGAGGTATGAGGTGGCAGGGCTAGCGGGACTTCTGATGTCTCAAAGCAAAACCTCGGAGGCATATAGCATTTGAGTTCTCTCCAGGGGGCTCAGTGTCCCCAGAGCGCTTGTCCCTCAGCCACGTTGGAGTGTAAGTAAAAAAGGCAGCTTAAGAAACAGGTGACAATGAGTCTTTTGAGGAATGTGATCACTAGGAACAATGTTGAAAGACACAATTATTGGGAGTAATAATTTAGCAATAATTTTTAGCTAATGATTTTCAAATGAATGGAATTAATGAATCAGTGGGATGATAATCAACCTAACAAGTTTTTCTTGAACTTACTTCTGGTTTCCTTGCCAACCACTTTGCCATTACTGTAATACTTAAGTAACTAAAATAACAAATGTATTAGTTCTTTGAATGATTGTCTAAAGATGTTATTCAGAGATTGCATTTTTTTCAGAGATGAAATGGGGGCCAAAACATTTGCCTTCAAAAGTTGAGGTGGAACAAGGTCATTTGGAAGTAATTATGCAGGAGGAGTTTGTATAATGCTAAAGGAGAACTTGCTTATGGTGCCAGCCCAAGGTTAGGTTTGGAGGCCTGAAGTCCAGAATGTCTTAGAGTCCTGGTAAACTCCAAAGAGCCAGGCTTCATTAAACTACAACGCCAAGCTGGGAGCACATCTGTGCTCTATTTGCAGCATGTGAATGTGGCCCTGGTAGTAATGCCGGAGGGTATTTATGACTTAAGTTGCAAAAAAAAAAAAAAAGTTTAAGGAGGATATTGTCAATGTCACATAAACTCATTCTAATCATTAAAATGAACATTGAGACTAAAGGGGAATGGATTGAGGAGGAAGGGACTACAAGTGAGATGAGGAGAGATATCTAGGGTGGTATCCATCCAAATAGACAAAGATTCAGAAAGAGTGGACAAGCTTATGATGCAGGTGATCTTAGTGGCTATTGGAGGGATGTTAACTCCATTTAGTCATGCATGCCACTGGCCGCCAATTGGAGATCCCCCCCCCCCAGTTCTTAAACTGGGACAAGGTTCTGAAAGTGCCACGTAAGGTAGGACCCCAGTTGAGTCAAGATTCTCACTGAGCATGTGCACCAGGGAAGATGATCTTGAGGTAGATGTTTCCAGCAACCAGGGAGCTGTCAAGTTCTTTCTTCTTTCAAGAGTTTCAGGTGAATCACACTTGGGTTGTGCACTATTTGGAGCTACTGACGCTGGGGCTGTTCAAGTTTCCATTAGGGAGTCTCTGAGAGATTTCTGGTAGAGTACCGAGGAGGGGTCATGACTTGCTCTTGGTATTTTGAATTGTTTGACTCAACCTAAAATGTGTTGATTTGTTTAATGCCATTTAGTCAATGGAAGTGGCTGATAGTGATCTTTCTCGTCTTTAGAGAATTGCATTAAAGTTCACAGAAGATGAATTAATGGGAAAAAAATAAGTGAGAGACAAAGGAATCTCCCCTTTTCCACAAGCATTTAAAGAAAATCTAGAGAACATGATTTCATACCATAAAAGTTGGTATGACTTCTGTATTCAAGGTGACACTGGAAGATCACATTGTTTTCTCTCGGGACAACTGCTTTGGGGCAGTAGACCCTCCTTTCACTATGCTTCATAGCAGCTCTCAAAGAAAACCTGATTGCATCAGTTGCAAAGGAAGAGGAAATAGCTAAAACAATAAGATGAGTCTAGTAGGACGCTGCTGTAGGCAGAGAAGTGGGAGCTCATGAAACTCGCTGTGTAATTACCCCTTTGATTTTCAAGGATTTGCTTGATTTCTTAACACCTTTATGACTGTCTGGCTTCCACGCCCTTTCCCTGAGACATGAGCCACCTCCTGTATTCCCCTCAAGAGTCCTGAACCGTCCATTTCCAAATGCCCACCTACATAGTCGCCCACCTGTGCAAAGCCAGTAGAAAGGCCCTTCTGGGCAGCCACCTTCATTCTGTCAGAAAATAGGCCTATCCAAGATCACATTCAGTCCCCAGAAGCTTTCAGGAGCATGAAACAGGAACAAACATTTCATCATAATTTGTGGGTTCTGAGTCCATGTCTTTTTTTTTTTTTTTTTTTTTTGCGTTCGTGTTTATCTTCACATCTACTCTTTCTGGACTGAGGAGTGACTTTTCTGAAGTGGGTATACCACTTCTGTCTGATAAAGAACCACCCTTGATTCCAAATTTCCTAGGTGGAGAGGAGCAAGGGCACATTCTAGTCTGCCTTCTGTCTATAATGCAGGTGGGAATTTTCTTCCTGTGAACAATGTACCTTCCTTTCAGCATCATGAATAAGGACTTTTTTCTTGGACAAATGCAAATTACAGTTCTTTCTCTTTTTTTCTCATTAAAGTGTGCTTTTGGTTACTGTAACTGATCAGTGTTGTTTTTGTAAGGGTGGGAAGGAGTGTAACTGTATGTGTGGGCATGTGCATCAGTCATTATCCTTTTCTCCGTTTGATCCTTTAATCCAAGTTTTAGGTTCTTACAATAAATTTTTCATGAACTTGTTTAATTTGGACCTGATATAATGGGTATACCAAAGAATATTTCCTCATTGCTTTAAATTCAAGTTCTACTACTTACATTCATGTGACTTCTGGGTAAGTTTCTTCCTTCTTAATTTCAATTTCCCCAGCACAATAGTGAAGAATATAATGCCTACATCACAACATTATCTTATTAAATGTGATAATGTGAGTAGGTTCTTAGCACAGTTTGCTTTTGATGCTTAAATAATAGTAAATATTATTGTCGCTGTTATTAATGCTAGCAAAACAGGGACAAGAATGAATAATATAAAAAATAAGGAAGGTTCTTAACCTCATTTCTTGATTATTTTCTTTCCCTTCCAATCCAATTAAATTTGTTTCTGTTACCTTAATGACTTATGATGGGTTTAGTGTGGAATATTGTACTGAAAACAAGGGTAACAGAGGATTTCATCCTTGCACTAGTTGATCCGCATCAGGCTGACCCATATTAATTATTTAAAAAAGTAATATTCCAAAGTTTTTTGTACCCACCAAGAACTAGAACTTATATAATGTGACTTGAATAAACAAACAAACAAAACATAAAAAAGGAACTAGAACTGATAACAGTGCAAATCTACCCAAGTAGCAGAGTTGAAGCCAGACTGTCCATAAGCAGGGTCTTGTACCCAGACAGGCATTTGGAGTCAGTCAGTCTGCTCCCTTAGTGCATACTGGGGAGGCTGCTTAGGGGGGTACCGAGATAGCGGTAGGTTAGTCATAAGTAAGTGTTTCTGCTTCCATAAGACCCGTGGCTGGCATTGTCCAAGTCAGGGAGGCCAGCCCTTGGCTGTCCAGTTGAGCTATTTGGAGAATTAGGTCACTGGCTGGGGTACAGTAGCCAGACACTGGATAAGGACTCCCAAGGGCACTCCCTGTCTCTCATGGATGTAAAGTTCAAATGGCTTGGCAAGGTTGGCAATCCCAGAGTGGCAGCTCTATCAGGGTACACTTTAATTGTTGGAAGGTAGCATCATAGTTCTCACCCCTGAGGAAGGAACCCCTGTCTTGGCCTGATGTAGAGGCTTAGCTATTAGATTGAAGTTGGGAATCCCAGTGCATAGAACTTTTCCACCCCCAAGGATTCTGCAGCTATTTGTGAGTTCAGTTGGGGACCTGGTGGATGGCTGCCTTCCCATCTGTGGGCAGGCTCCTTGTCCTTGTTCAGTATAAAGCTTAGGTAGCTAATTCTCTCTTGAAAATTTGAGTTTTGTTCCTAGAAATCTTATATCCTTTTTCTGCCAAGTGATTCAGAACCTTGGTGGTTTTGAGGTCAGATTCCTATTGGGAGGTACTGGTCACCAAAAGGTCACCCACATATTGTAACATAGCCATGGGCAGGACCAGGTCCTGCAGGTGTTGGGCCAGTGCGTCACCAAACAGTGTTAGAGAGTCTTCCCACTCCTGAGGGAACACAGTCCAGCACTACTGGATTTTATGGACAATTTTAGGATCTTCCCATTCAAAGGCAAGCAGTGTCTGAGATTTGTGTGTAGGGGAATGCAGAAGAAAGCATCTTTTAGTCAAGTACTGAATACCAATATTGGTTGGCCAAAAGTGTGGCTGAAACTGTACAGAGGCTAGGGAACTCTGGATAATTGTCCTCTGCTACTTGATTAATTGCCCTCTGTTCCTGGATAATCCTATACTTTCTACTAGGTTTTAGTATGGGTAAGATTAGGGTATGGTCTTGAGGGTGGTATGGCTTGGGTTAGGAGGTTCTCAACAATTAGTTGAATACCCTCTAATCCCTATTTTCTTAGGGGTGGGGGTTCTGCCATAAATCAAGCTTTGGGTTGAAAGACTAGACTTGCATTTAAAGTGGATGGGTGAGGTGTAACTGGCCTTTCCCACCCGTCTCTGGGTCAAACCTCAGGGTTGACCCTGAGCAAGTCCTTCTGAGAAGAGCCCCTTCTGTTTGTGGCTAGCAAGGCCACCGGTGCCTCCCAGGATTGCACTGGTATCTTTACACTCGATCTTAGCCAAAAGGCCGAGAAGCGATGCACTGGTATCTTTAGAGTGCAGATACTGCCTTCCAATAAAGGGTGCCTCCTAGATCACATAACAGGCCTCTTTCTAAGAGGGAGACTGGACATTCTGGTAAGTAATGGAAAGAAGGCTTTAAATATTTTCCTTCTAACTGGAATGCTAAAGTTAAAAGTTTTTTTTTTTTTTCCCCTGACATCCTGACTCTTGAGCAAGTTTGGGAGGATAAGGGTCTTTAAGTTCAAAATTGAGTAGATGGTCCTTTCTGTATGTTCAAAAATGAGTACAGGCCTTAAGTTCAAGGTCAGCTGGGGTTCCTCCAGAGCAATGGGAATCTGACTGCTAGGAGCTGACTGAAGAATCCCTTAGCACTTTCAGTCATCATGGAATTGGATTATCTGCTTATGTGGGTGTAAAGGCAAGAAAGCTCCAGGAGCACAGGTTCTCCATGGAGTTGTGCAGATGGGTATAAGGAAAGGAGCAGTCCTGGAACCCTCGGTGACTTTTAGACTTTTAATAGTCTTTCACAGAGGCAGCCAGGTGTAGGGCAGGTAAGGTGGCTGGGGGGCTGGGAAGCTGGCAGGCCTCCCAGGCCCCAGTAAACCTTCACTCTTTCTGGGGCTCTCTGGCGGCGTCTCATGGCCTCTCTGCTGCACCCCTAACAGTCCTCTGCTCCATGCTCGGTTCTCTGCTGCTTTTTGCCACTTCTGATGCTTCTAAGCCCAGTCTCTGGCCCAGGTGTGCCCACTCACACAGGCCCACACCCTACTCCAGGTGCCCGCCATCAGGCATGTGCATAGGCCTGCAGAGGGCCATCATTGAGGGGAGGGCGGAAAGATCTGATAATTCTCATTTACCCTACAGTGGGCCTGTTGTGCAACCACCCTAAACCCAGCAGGTTCAGCATCAGTCCAAGCAAACTTGCTCCGCTAGTCGTCGTCATATCCGCTGAAATCTATGCACTCTGCCGCACTCCACCACACACCCCCACACCTACCACTCCACACCATCCCTGCTGCTTCCTCTGCCTATAAGCCCAGTCTCTGGCCCAGGTGTTCCCACTCACACAGGCCCACACCCTACTCTAGGTGCCCCCCATCAGGCATGGCGTAGGCCTGCAGAGGTCCATCACTGAGGGGAGGGCCGAAAAACCTGATAATTCTCTCATTGCCCTACAGGGCCTCTGGGATATCCAGCAAGCTTTTTCCATCTCTACCTGGGGTGGGAGGGGTACTGACCCTTCTAATGTCTCTGCTTTTTTCAGCTGACATACTGGTTTAGTCCCAACTTAAAGAGCCTGGGTCTTGCTGGTTGGAGACCAGGAATATTCACTGGATGTTGTTCTCAAGGATTATCGCTTCCTGGTCTTCTCTCAGACTGACCTTGAGTGGCAACCATTAGTAAGACGGTTTGCTATTTGAAGTTCTCCTTCTCTTCCTCCTCTGCCAGATCTGTTATCAGAAGGCCGCCGCCACCAATTGGGAAGATGGGGAAGATGGGCTATTAGGTCCTAAATCCAATTTCTGTAAGGAATGTTAGGGGCACTCTGGGTTATAGAGTGAGTGATTAAGGTTATGGCTCCTGCTGTGAAGCCCATATGCATACCGTCAGCATGTTTCTCAGTCTCTCCATGAAAGTGGAGTCCCTGAGGGCCCCGGATAACACCATTGCTTTCCTCCAATTGACAAGCCTCTGCCTAGCCAGTCTCACTCCCCTTTAAGAGACATTGTGATAATGCTCAAGCAGAGCCAGGTGACCTGGCTGTTGGGATTCCACTGAAGATTATTACCTGGAGCCACATCTGCAACCAGGCAGCAGCCAGGTTGCCTGGAGAGTCTAGTTTTTGTCCACCTCCTTTCTCATGCTGTCTGCACTGCAGTCTGCTCTTCCCCCACTAGGGGGCTATTGAGGAGGTTTTTGTATAGTCCTCCTTTGTGGCTTTGGGGAAATGTTTCTCATCATAGCCACAACTTTCTCCAGATCCTCCAGGAGACCTTTGAAGTGGGCCTCAAATTTACAGGTCAGAAGTAGAAAGGGGGATATGGACATTCACCAGCCCTTCTTCCCCATTTGAGACCTGTTTTAGGGGATAGATTCCCCAGTGGAGGTCTAGGTTTGTTGGTATTCAGTTCCACTGGGAGTAGTGGAAGATCTTAAGACTAGGGCTTGTGGATGGGGAGTAAGGGAAGGTGGAAGATCAGGTAAGAAAGGGGAAAGTAAGGAAGGGAGTAAGGGCAGGTGCAGTAGGAATAAGAGGGGAGAGAGACTGTAGTGTAGAAGGAAGAGTCATCAGGTTTTTCCGCCTTCCCCTCAGTGAAAGACCTCTGCAGGCCTACACTCATGCCCGATGGCGGGCACCTGAAGAAGGGTGTGGGCCTGCGTGAGTAGGTGCACCTGAGCCAGAGACTGGGCTTATAAACAGAAGCAGAAGCAGCAGCAGAAGAAGTGGCAGAAGCGGTAGCAGCAGAGAACAGAGAAAGAGCGTGGAGCAGAGGACTGTTCGGGGTGCAACAGAGACCACGATGAGAATGCCTGAGAACCTGAGAGAGTGAAAATCGCTGGGGGCTGGGACCCCTGCCAGCCTCCCACCCCCCTGGCCCTGTTGCCTGCCCTGTACCTGGTTGCCTCTCTATGAAAGACCTTTAAAAGTGTAAAAGCCACTGAGGGCTCCAGAACTCCTCTTGTACGTATCTGTTCAGATCATGGAGAACCCATGCCTGTGCTTTTCCTGTCTCTACAGGGACCCAGAACCAAAAGAGCTGCAGAAGAAGGCAGAGCGGGGAGGGGTCCTATTCCTCTTTCAACCAGGGAACGTGAAATAAGACCAACAGGCTTCTCAGCAGATCTGTTGAGAATGGGAAGAGACTCCTTCCCACAAGTCAGAGTTCCACCATGAAGGTCTGAAGTTCTGCATGATGGCTTTTGCAGGCTATCATTTTGGTACAGAGCTATAAATGTTTGAACACATGGGATTAAGTCCCATTTCTGTCATTGGCAAAATAAATCCAATTATGAAGTAGTATTGTAGCTTAAGTTTCCCTTAAAGTATCACACTTCCTTGTCTTCTAATTGCTGTTCTGGCCATGCAACATTACAGAGAAAGAGCAGTTGACTTTTGGTGAGTGGCAAGGAGAAGCCCTTCCCATGGCATGAAGTACCGTCTAAGGACTGGCGAGGGACTTCACCACCTAGTTCCTGTAGTGAAGGATTAGTCTCACAAACATGAGGCCAATTGCCTAAGTGATGTTTGCACAATTTGTGTCTTTGAATAAAAGAATAATTTAAACCTGAAAGAGGTTGAAATGTGGGACACCACATTTCTACCCATGTGGTGTCCCTTGATAGCGAGGGTCTGGGCATCCCCAGATGCAGGAGGAGGTAAAGAAAACCTCTGCTTTCTCAATTTACCTACTCTTTTAGCTGAACATATTTGGCAGGGCACCATGGATCAGATGCATCATCCAGACTTCCTGTAGGTTCAGGGCACTGCCTGAGCCACTTAAGAGCTCTGGAACCCTTCCTGCTCAAGACCAAGAGTTAATTTAAGCTGAATCATGGGGACAGGCCACTTACCTCCCCAAAGGATCCAAAAATAAGAGAGTTCTTGTGACCTTTTGGGCCACAAGTCAATGAAGGCCCTGCCTTGGCATCATGAACACCGGATAAGTGGTCCCAAGGAGAGGGAAACCCCCCTTTCCCCGATCCTTTGTGGCTGCCAAAACTGTTAGCATCCTTATCTGGATTTATTGATATGACAAAAGGAATTTAGAAAGAAACGTAATCAAAGCTACAAGCAAGGAAAGTTTATTGTGGATCACACAGGAGAGGGTAGCAACCATCACGAGTCACATTCTTAGCCTGAGAGTGGCCTGGTTCCTGGTTTTTGGGGGTTGATCACCAGGGTGGGGTAGCAGTGAGATGCAGGGTGTTGGCTGGCCAGGGTTTCGTGGTTTTCAAACAGACAAGGCAAAAGTTAATACAAAGGTAAGAAACAAAGACCAGGTTCCAGAGGCTCTGTAACAAACTGGGATATAAAATGCAGAACCAAGAATTTGATAATATTTAACACACTTTTGCTCTTTTCTGTCATTTTTCTTGTAGTAATGATTCATGGTAAAACCTTCAGAAAATCCGAATGGAGGTGGTAGTACTGAACTTGGTGCTGTCTGACTCCTAAAGACCATAAAACCAAGCTCTTTAGAGAGGTGACAGATTGATGTGTACATAGATGAGACATGGTGTGTGTGTGTGTGTGTGTGTGAAGTATTTTGTGTTCTATGTCTCATGTCTTGTATGTTCACACTTGGAGACACTTTGATTGCTAGGTGGCATAATTCCATCTTGTGGCAGCTCTTCATGTAGCTGATCTTGAGGAGCCAGTCTGAGTGATCAGGGTCACCACTGCAACCTAAAAAAATTCTACCTGACCTGGGGGCACCAGGTTGGCTGTGATTTTGGCACACACACTCCCATGATTAGCATTCCTTTTGAGAGGGATGTCCACAGGAAAAGTCTCAAAGTGAAACCAAAACTGGAGGACGTGGCGCTGGCAATCCCACTTGAGAAAGTAATTCACAAATTCAATGGCAGAAATTGGACATTTTTCTGAGGATTTCTGTTTTAGATGTGATGGGAGGCTGTGTTGGGTAGGACGTGACCTGTTGAGACATGTCCCTTCTCTTTGCCCTGCGAAATAGTTTCTATGAACCACTTGGTGATGACAATGTGTGTAGCACTTGGCCTCAGGGTGCTGACGTGCTGGCTCTGTCACTCTATGGTCATGGGCAGTGGTGATCTTGGACAAAAGTCCTTCCTTAATGACAGGAGCAATGACAGCACTAGGAACAAACTTGCTTAACTGAGGGATATGAACTGGGTTGTTTTCAGCATTTCTTTGCTTTCCAAAGTGTAGCTGGTGACTGTTTCACAGTCACCACTTCTTCCTCATTCTCCTCTTCTTCTCCCTTTTCCAATTATAAAACCATATTTCCTGGAAAGCTTCTAGATTGTTTGGCCAAGGTAAGGAGACCCTCACAGTGTCACTTAAAGTGTTCAATCACTCAACATTTTGTCAGCCCCATGGTTGGCAGGACAAGTTTAGAAAGATATGAAAGGATTGAACATTACATACATGGGAACATGTCTGGAGTGACTGATTTGTACCAAATAGGAAGGAAAAGAGGTCTATACTAGGGAGGGAGAGGAAAATGTGGCAGGTTGAAGGGGCTGGGGAGCTAAATGAGAAGAGAATAAAGTTGCAAATATGTTTTAAAAATTACAGTCTTTTAAAGACTTAAATACTCTCTTCCTGAAAGAGAGTGGGAGAAAAATATATGTGAGCATCCTAAGTTCATATTTTCCCCTAGATTTCAGACTTTCTGTATCCTGATCCTTTATCCTTTCTCCAAACCTATTTTCAATCATTTAAATGTGATGGTGAATTTAAATGTCTTGTGGTATCTTATATTTATGAGGGTATCTTCTATTTAAATGTTGTATTTATTTTTGATGCAGTGAATTTTTATATACAAATATTTTCTGTTTATTTTGATTTTGGGGTCACACTCTTGCTCTTTCAAAAGTGCACATGTTCCACTCACCTGCGATTTACTTAGGGAAAAAAAAGAATTTATTTCTTGAAAAAAGGAACTTAAAGCACATAACAGTAGTCTCAAGGAGTATTGGGGCAGTGGAGATGGGACATCTAGATTCCACTAACTAGTATGTCCTCACACACTACAGCAACATGATACCCATGTTGTAAACCAGATTGGGCTCCTTCACCTGCCGTGGCCCCCAAGGAAAAATTTTAGTGCCCAAGGGTGCAGTAAAGAAAAAAGTCCAGGACTGATGGAGGATTTTAGGAGAATTTTAAGAGGTCTCTGAAAGGCAGAAATGAAATCTTTGTTAGGATTTGAGAACATATTAGGACACTGTTTTCTAAACTTTAGTTTTTCCCTTAAAATACATTATATTTGTTATAATCACACCTAATATATAATACTCACATTAGATAGGGCAATCTGAGTTACTTAGTCTGCTAATTGAAAGATTAATCTCATTGAAAGACACATCACAGAAACAGAGTGACAGTGGACCAAATATCTCTGCTTCACTTTATGTGCTCTGTCAAATTGACACGTAAATTAACCATCCCACCTGCCTCCTAGCACACGGACAAATTGTGTGAAGAAAGTGGAGTAGAAACAATTTTATTTGACATGTATTCTACTGTGATCAATGTGGGAAAATCCTGAAAATAAGTAAAACTATAATGAAATATATTACATGTAGGAATTAATTTTAATGACTGAATTATTAATGATTCCAACATTATCTTGAATTTACTAATAGTTTCTATATCAATAAATATGTGTTTGATTAATAAACATAATATATATGTGTATATATAAAATTAGTTGTTTGAATGGTATTTTTTATCGGATTGAGTTTTCCGTGATTCAAAGGGGTAGGAAGCCAGAAAATTTGAACACTCCTAAGTTTTCTTCAAAAATTGAAGTAGTGACCTCTTTTACTCTTCAAAAAGAGGTGAATTGGGAGAAATTATGTAGGGGCAGGTAGTATGTCATGCTGAGGAGTTATGAGCAAAAAACTTGCTTTCTGTTGAAGGTGTAGGGACTGAGCTACAAGGACATCTGAATCCCAGTGGGTGGCACTGTGGTCTTAGTGGCCTTCTAGTCTATTCTAATTAATTCTTCTATTCTAGTCTATTCCATGTGGCCCAAGATGGTTCTACTTCATAAAGATCATGGGAATTGGTTTGATGCCCTCTAGTTGATGGACTAAAGCAGTGAAAACAGGACCCTGGAGGGCACATTTTACTGAAAGTGTCTAACGACCATTATGGAAAAGACTACTGACATGATCTGCAGTCTTACTTCAGCCCACTTTAGAAGAAAATGGGATGTTAGCAAGCCATAAGATCAAAAGGAAGTGCGTTGTAAGAAAGAATTGGGATAAAGAGAAAGGTGTTAAAAGGTAGCAGCTGCTAGATAGGCCTACTCTTTTCAAGGCAACATGAACAACAAAATGGCAGCCAACAAAGGTAGAACAGAGCAGGTAGCTTTAGGCTCCAGGGAAGGTGAAAGATAGGAAAGAGTTGTCTTACCCAATCCTTTGACCACTGGTCAGAAAACCTCCTAAATTCTCCCTCTGCCACAAGTCACTGTAGCTGAGAGCCTAAAGCAGGGCCTCTGTGAGTCAGGGGCAATGTCAGAGAGATTTTTCTTTGGAAAAAATTTATGAGCAGATCCTGCAGCAGGGTATTTCCTGCTTTCAGAGTCCCTGTCTAGCCAGTTATGGATGGATTTGCATTTGGGTTGGGAAATGACTGAACCAGGCCAGTTTTACTACCCCTGGTTTACTACCCCTGGGTGGGGCAGTAAGTCCTATAAAGGAGCCCTCTGCGGCAGGACTAGCATCCTCTGGTCCTTGAGTCCCGATTCACTTTGGAGAAGTGGTGAGTCTGATTTCTTGAGTTATCTGTTTTTAGTGCTCTCAAGTGTTGACTTTAATCTGGAGACAAGTCTGGTGGACCCAGAGTTACGGAGGTGGGTTGATGCTACTTACTTGATGGAAACTTAGAATCTGGGCACGAAGTTAAAGTGTTTTCATTTGGTTTTGGAAGCTAGTTCAGGCATCCCCTATGGAGAAAGAATAGGGAAACTCTGATCTGAAGAAGAAAGTACAAAATATTTTTTCTTATTTTTCTATATCTTTTTGGCATCTTCCTCTGTGATTTCAAAGACTAATATCTCAGAGGGTGTTAGAACCTGGCATTCTACCTGACGGCCCTGTGCTCTATACCTAAGTCATCCTGTTGGTACCTCACAAGAGATAATGATAAGAACTGCTTGTGAGGTTGTCCAGGATTTCAGAGCTTGTCACTGACTTTCCTGAAGGTGTTATTTTCATACAAATACCATTGCTTGGTTCTGCCAAGCAGAGATATTTTTCTTTGGAAAAAAATTATGAGCAAAGAGAATGTTTACTCAGGGCTGATGAACCAGTTTGATAAAGAGGAAGGGAGAAGCCAGAAAGTCATAAATTAGGAATTAAGAGATTAAGTCTTATTTTGGAGTTAGGAGAGGTAATATCTCAAGCTATTACATAAGTTTTGGCTTCTCTTTCTGGGAGTCTTTTTAAAAATTTTATTTATATTTTTATTGAGTTAACATTGGTTTACAAAACTGTGTATGATTCAGAGACATAGGATTGCACTTCTTCATATGATGTCACCCCACCACACCCACCACCTAGGCACCCAGAGTCCCCCACCATAGTCTGTTGGTTCCCCTCTCCTCATTAATCTCCATTTTCCCCTCTGGTAGCATCAAATTTACGTCCACATTTCTAGGGTTTATTTTTGGTTTGATTTTTATGAACATTGTCGTTTAATTTTTTTCAGATCCTGAGACTGCAGAACGATGTCTTACCAGCAGCAGCAGTGCAAGCAGCCCTGCCAGCCACCTCCTGTGTGCCCGCCCAAGTGCCCTGAGCCCTGCCCACCCCCCAAGTGCCCTGAGCCCTGCCCACCCCCCAAGTGCCCTGAGCCCTGCCCACCCCCCAAGTGCCCTGAGCCCTGCCCACCTCAGCAGTGCCAGCAGAAATGTCCTCCTGTGCAACCTCCTCCCCCCTGCCAACAGAAGTGCCCACCTAAGAGCAAGTAACAGCTTCAGGATTCATCAGGATCAGGAAAGAATGAGGACAATTGTCTCACCTGGCTCCACAGGCCCGCCTTATCTTCTCTTCAAAGCCAATCATGGATACAGAAGTTTTTCCAACCCTTAGCCTGTAGTAGTGATAATTCCAACCATGAAAGGTTTCCCTCTAAAGGCTGTAATGCTGGTACTTTCCAGAAGGCAGTTGGAAAAGAGCCATCCTCAGCTGTGCCAGCCCCCCCAGAGCTATAGAAGCAAGCAACCTGGGAGTCGAAGATTCTCTCCAATGTCTTATGTATCTGTCTGTCACCTGGGCTGGGGTTTCTACAACCTGGGCAATTGTTTTTCTTCCACTTCCTGATACCTATGTTATTCTCTTTAACTACTGTTTAATTGATTTGAGGATAAAGACTAGTCTGTTGGTGGGGATCACAATGCAGTATGTGCAAATATTGAATTATAATGCTGTAGGCTATACAGGTTTCATCATACACCTGAAACCTATATAATGTTACACATCAATGTTACTTCAATAAAAAAGTTAAAAATTAAAAAAATTAAAAATCTGTTATTTTCCTCTGTAACTGGTTCATTGATTTGAAGAACAAATTATATAACTCCTCAGGACTGTAAGCGCTCTACTACAAAGTAGGGATAATATTTACATTACAAACTTTTCTTAGGAACAAAATTGAATAAACACACATAATATAGTTGACACAATGGCTGACACAAAATTACACTCCAACTGCATTAGATCATAGTCATCTCCATCATCATTGTCACCACTATTACTGCTTCCGCCATATTTGCTCCAGTAGGAAAGTGGATCAGACACAATTGGTACGGGAAACAAGAGAATTCTAAAGCCTTTTTATGCTTTCATAGTCTGTTGTTCTCTTGCTTTTTTGATTTACTTTGTGAATTTCGTCCTATTTCAGGTAGAGCTTTTGGGAATTAGTGGAGTAGTCTGCAAAAATTAGAGCAGTTCTTAAAACATGAAGAGTGTAGAAGAAAGGGAAATAATGTGGAGAACAAGTTGCTGCATAAGCCGCTTGATCTTCTGACACCAACACCCACCAAAATTCAGTCTTATTCTATGTACTCACTACTGAAATTGCCTGAGAGTTTGACCCTACATTTGAAGATTATTGAGCTTTGCTAATTTACCACTATGCAGCTTGTTTTCAAAAGCTCAATCTACCAGTCATGTAGGCTGCAAAAAGAAAACTATGTTGTTTTTAAAATAAAATCGTATTATTTTTATTGAGGTAATGCTAGCTAACAACACTATGTGATTAAGGGTATGGGTTCATACTGCTTCAGAGAATGTTACCATAACAAATTGGACATGTTACAGTACCAATTTAATCTTCCACTATAGTTCATTGGCCTTCCTCCCCCTTTGACCTATACTCCCCATCTTCCCATTCTGATAGACACAATGATGCAGTCAGATTTCTAGGGCTTGTTTGGCTTTAATTTGTCTGTTCTTTTGTTTCATTTATATTCCACACATGCGTGAAATCAGCCTGTATTTGTCTTTCTCCTTCTGACTTATTTCACTTAGCATACTCTCCTCCAATTCCATCCATGTTTTGCAAATGGAAAGATTTTGTCTTGTTTTTATAATTAAGTAGTATTCCATTGTGTATGTATGTTACATCTTCTTTATCCACTCCTCTGTTGTTGGACACTAAGATTGCTTCCATAGCTTGACTGTTGTAAATAGTGCTGCAATGATTTAGTAGTACGTATGTCCCTTTGAATTGGTGTTTTTATACACATTGGGTAGATTCCTAGAAACTGATGGATCAAAAGGCAAATAGATTTTTCATAGTTCAAGAAACCTCCATACTGTTTTCCACAGGGGCTAGCTTAATCTACATTCCCACCATATATTCAAGAGTTCCTTTTTCTCCGTGAGCTTGCCACCATTTGTTGTTTCTGGTCTTTTTCATGTGGGTCATTCTCTTAGGTATGAGGTGGCATCTCATTGTGGTTTTGATTTGCATTTCCCTGATAGGGGATGATGAGCATTTTTTCCTGTGCCTATTTGTCATTTGCATGTCTTCTTTAGAGACGTGACTATCTCTTCTCATTTTTTCATCAGTTTTTTTTTCTTGTTGAGTTGTGTGAGTTCTTTGTAGATCTTGGATATTATCCCCTTGTTGTATGTATAATGTATAAATATTTTCCCACTCAGTAAGGTGTGTCTTTATTTTACTGATAATTTCTTTTACTGTGCAAAAGTTTTTTAGTTTGATGTTATCCCATTTGTTTATTTTTGCTTTTGTTTCATTTCCATTGGAAAGTTCCCAAGGATATCACTGAAGCCAGTTGTGAAGTGTTTTACTTATGTTTTTTTCCTATATATTTTATGGTTTACAAGTATTTTCCTATCTCCTATGTATTTTATGTTTTTTCAAGTCTGTAATACATTTCAAGTTAAATATTGTGTATGGTGTGAGATAGTGGTCTAGTTTCATTCTTTTGCATGTGACTGTCCAACTTTCCTAACCATTTGTTGAAGGGATTTTCCTTTCTCTTCAACATATTCTGTCTCTTTTGTCATAAATTAACTGTCTGTGTCAGTCTGGTTTATTTCTGGGCTCTCAATTCTATTTCATTGATCTGTGTGTTGATTTTTATTCCAATACCATAGTGTTTTGATTACTATAACTTTCTAATTTAGTTTGGAGTCTAGTAATGTGATACCGTCATTCTTCTTTTTGGTCAGAAATTCTTTGGTTATTTGGCATTCTTAGTGGTTCCATATAAATTTCAGTAATATTTGCTTTTTTTTTTAAGATTTATTTATTTTTACATACAAGCTGGGGTACAGGCCAGAGGCATGGGGCGGCGAGAGGGTTCACCAGAGACAGAGTGGGAAGCAGAACAGGCAGATCAGAAATACACTGCTGAGGGAAGCAGCAGGCGAGGCAGGAGAGGTCTGCTGCACCATGTGGGATTCTCCCTGGCCTGGCGTCGAACTCGCATCGCGTGCTGCCGACAGCTCCACAACACAGTGCTCAACCGCTGCGCCACCAGGGAGGTCCAATATTTGCTTTATTTCTTTGAAAAATGTCATTGAAATTTTTATAAAGGTTGTATTGAATCTGTCTTTGCTCTGGGTAAGCTGGCAATTTAAACAATGTTAATTCTTTCAATCCAGGAGCAAGAAATCTTTCTATCTTTTGTATCTTCTATTTCTTTTAATAATGTCATAGTTTTGTTTTCTAGATCTTCCGTCTTCTTTGTTAGGTTTATTCCTAGGCATTTAATTCTTTTTGATGTGACTGTGAATGGGATTGTTATCTTCATTTCTTTCTCTTCTAGTTAGTTGTTTGCATACAGAAACACATCAGACTATTTTGTATATTGATTTTATAGTCTGCCCATTCACTGTACTGATTTATTGATTTTAACAGATTTTTAGTGGAGGATTTAAGGTTTTCTATGTTATGTCATCATCTACAAATAGTGATAGCTTTCTTCTTTTCCAGTTCCAATCATTCTTCTTTGCCTAATATCTCTAGTCAGGAATTCCAGTACTATGTTGACTAGTAGTGAAAGTAGACTTCTTATCTTGTACCTGATCTTAGAGGAAATGCTTTGAGTTTCTCACCATTGAGAATGGTGTTAGTTGTGGGTTTGTGACATATAGTTTTTATTGTGTTATGTTCATTCTATCCCCATTTTATTGGGAGTCTCTCTTAATGAACTTTGAATCTTGTCAAATGCTTTCTTTGCATCTATTGGTGATCATATAATTTCTATCTTTCCTTTTGCTAATGTGCTAATTACATTGATTAATGAGTGTTGATCCATCCTTGCAGCCCTTTGAATAAATCCCAGTGTTCATGTTGTGAGATATTTTTACATTATTATTGAATTTTGTTTATTAATATTTTGTTAAAGATTTTTTTTGTTAGTCAGGGATAATATGTAATTTTCTTTTTTGGTGATATGTTTGTTTTTGGTATCAGAGTTACGTGGGCCTCAAATTTTTTTGAGAGCTTAAGAAGGATAGGTATTGGTTCATCTTTAAAGTGCATAGTTAAAGAACTCACTAATGAAATAAACTGGTACTGAGCTTTTGCTTTTGGGAAGACTTTTGCTTATTGTTTCAATTTCCTTGCTTATAATTGATCTGTTCAGATTTTCTGTTCTTCCTGATTTAATATTAGAAACTTTTATGCTTCCAAAAATTTGTCCATTTCTTCTAAGTTATCCAGCGTATTGGCATAAAGATGTTTATAGTAAACACTTTTGATCATATGTATTTCTGAGATATCTGTTTTCTTTCTGATCGCTTGTCCTTTGTTTACTATTCTATTAGAGTTTTCTCGCTTTTTCACTTAGTGAAGCTGTTAATGTTTGTCTACTTCATTTATTTTTTCAAAGAACCAGCTTTTGGCTTTATTATTATTTTTTTGAGCTCTTTTGGAATTCTAGTTCATTTATTTCCACTCTAATTTTTATTATTTACTCCTTCTAATGGCTTTTAGGTTCATTTGTTTTTCTTTTTTCTAGTTCCTTAAATTGTTAACTTAAATTATTTATTAGATATTTTTCATGGTTCTTAAAGTAGGCTTTATTGCCACATTTTTCCTTCAGTATATTTTTTTGCACTCCATAGTTTTAGGTAGCTTCTGTCTTCATTTCTGTTTGTCTCCAGGTGTTTTAAAATTTATCCTTGGATTTCCTCATTAACCTAATACTCATTAACATGTTGTTTAGTCACCACATATTTGAGGTTTTCCCACTGTCTTTTTGTGTTTGATTTCTAGGTTGATAGCTTTGTGACCAGAGAAGATACTTGATATGATTTTAATCTTCATGAGTTTGTTAATACTCAATTTGTCTCCCAACATGTGGTCTATCCTCTAGAATGTTCCATGTGTAGTTTTTGGCAGGTACAGTGCCCTATAAATGTCTTTAACCCATCTGGTCTAATTCCTCATTGAAGGCTGTTGTTTACTGTTGACCTGTTTATTGATGTTAGTTAGGTATTGAAGTCCCAAGTATTATCATGTTGTTGTCAATGTCTGTTTTTAAATTTGTTGACAATTGCTTTACATATTTTGGTGTTTCTTTGTTTGGTGCATATATATTGATGAGTGTTATATCTTACTCATGTATCGGTCCACTCGTTACTACATAATGTCCATCCCATCCTTATTATCTTTGTTAGTTGAAAATCTATTTTATCTGATATAAGCTTAGCTCTCTGCTTTTTTTTAGGGTACTATTTTCTTGTAGGATTGTCTTATTGTTTTAAACCTTTTACTTTGAGCTTATGTTTTTCTTTGCAATTCTGATAGGTATCCTAAAGATGGAGGATTTTATTTTCTGATCCAAATAGCCACTCCTTGCCTTTCATTGGTGAGTATGGGCTATTCACATTAAAGGTGATTATTGACATATAAGGATTTGCTACTCTCATTTTGTCTTTCATTTCCTGGTTATGTCTATTTATTCCCTTATTCGTGTGTGTGTGTGTGTGTGTGTGTGTGTGTGTGTGTGACTGTGTGTGTGTATTTTCTTCTGTTCGATTTAAATAGGAGAGCTTCTTTCAACATTTCTTATAGGGGAGGTCTAATGTTGGCAAGCTCTGGGTAAGCACCATGAATCCCCCTCAACCTCTTTCCAACACAGAATGGACACTAAATGTATGGAAGAGGATTGATTAAGATAACAAAAGTAGAAGTTGTGCATATTTGGTTTGAGAACCTGAGTTATGGGCACCAGAATGCAATTAGTAAAGAGGAGAAGAGTCCCAAGTGTAGGAACAGTATCCCTTGAAATAATTAGTAATTGGTGGAATTAATCAGTGATTGAAGCAAGATTTGGGGGCAGGTACTCAAAGTTAGAGTATCAGAGTCCGCCTGGACAGGCACTAACTAAATGATGGTGTGACTCATTGAGCTGAAAAGGAAAGCCCTACTCCACCTCTGGATGCTCAAAGCTACAGTCTCGTGACGGCGTTACATAAGCTCCCATCACCAGCCCAGGATTGCTCGGGGGCGGCAACCTCCCACACTCCTAGTACCTAGCCCAGAAGCCTGGGAATGAAGTCCTTCTTCACCAAACTGTCTGTGTACAGGTCCTACTTCATGAGGAGAAGGAAAGAGTTGAATCAGATCACAACACACAATCAGGACTAGAATTAAAAATGCATTTAATGCGGGAAGAACAAAATTGATTCACTTGTTTTCATCCAAAGTATCTCTTCAGATGAATCCTGTGCAGCTAAAACTAAGGTTCTAAGCTTCTCAGACCCACAATGAGACCTAGATGCCCAGAGTATTTGGGAAAGAAAGCTTCATAGCACACGTTTTTAGGGTTCAAATGAGAGAGGACTGTGGCTCAGACTGACAGCATTCAAATCGCAAGTGGGACTCATAAGCAGAATGGAAAGTTGATTCAATATCCAGTGGTCTGCTCCTCCAAGGCTCCTCCAAGTAATGTAGAGCACATTACTTCTGCTTGGTCTTCTGCTGAGCTGGTGCTGGAGTGACGGTCGGGGGGCAGGGCTCTGGTGCCTTGGGGTGGCAGGGCTCTGGTGCCTTGGGATGGCAGGGCTCAGGAACCTTGGTATGGCATGGTTCCTTGGTTTGGGGGATGCATGGCTCCTGGGGTGGAGGCTGGCAGGGCTGTTTCACCTGCTGCTGCTGAATTTGGGGGGGTGGGGTGCAGGGCTGCTTCTGCTGCTGAGAACTCATGCTTCAGAGGACCTCGGCCAGACCTATACACAGAACAGGTGATTTAGACAGGGATTAACTATGGAAAAAGACACATTCCATGCTGCTTCTCTTAAGAAGCAAATGTTTTTACTCCCTCTCTATCACAAAGAACACCTGGGTGATTTCTGAGCCTTTGAAAAGGAGGAATGTAAAAGCAGCCGTTCTGCTTCACTTGAGCAGGGCCTTCCCCAGTTATCTCTTTCGTCCTGATACATTTTTAAAAACCCAGCTCCCAACACAGCACATGGCAGGCTCCTGAGAAGCATGCAAGGTCACAATATAGGATTATAGGGAAATGTGTATAATTTTTTTTAAAAAGCCCAAATCAAAAAAACAGTAACTCCAGCCCACCCACACATTTCTGATAAATAAAACGGGTTACCATCTACAAGATAGAGGCTGACTTCTTTAGCCTTTGGCCTCCCTCATACCTTCTTCTGCCTGAAGTGTTTTCCTCATCCTGGCTAGTTTAAGCATTCTCAAGTACCATGCATCACAGGTCACTTATCTGACACTTTGGGGAGGCTTTTCTAGAACAAGCCTTCCAGAAATTGCCTGTCTCCCCAGATTGCCACAGTATGTATCACCTTATACTGATGATAATCTGCATTGACTTTAGTTTTCACGCACTTAGTTTCCTGAATAAATTGTAGTTTCATGGAGCAAATTCCCTGTTGCCTAAATTGTTCTTAGCAACCAAGTTGTCAAATAAAGAAAATTCTCACAAAATGATTTGTTGAAAGAATAAAAGTCTCTGCATTGAAATTTTGAACAAAGAGAATTGAAATGTCACTAACAGTGCTGTGGACCTCAGTTCTGGTCTTTGTGCTGCTGTCTGTGAGTCCTGCTACATGCCAGTCCCCTTGACACAGCAAGAGTGATGGCAAGGAATTGGAAGGGTCTTAAGTCCTGCCAAACCCAAACTAACACATTTTTAAAACAAAGATATTTCAAGAGGCCATAACTTTAAAACAGAACTTCCATAATGGGGCGAAGAAGCCAAGAATATTAAGAAGTTTCCAATCAAAATCACTTGAGTGAGTGGAAATATCGCAAGCTGAGAGACTCACCTGGTGCAGAGAAGAACAGGTTATGTGGTCACTCGCATCTGGTATGGTGTCCCCAAGCCAGCTGGCTTTTTATACAGTGAAGAAGGCCTGTCTCAAGGAAGTGGGATCTTTTGGGTTGCTGTGTCTTCATTCTTTCCTTGTCGAACATGAATCACCGGCTCCCCTCATTTTCCGGTTGGCTCAGCTTTTGTGATGAAACCACCCACTTGACATATTTTTGGCACTGGCTGTCTGACAATGATGTCACCTAGGACTTATTCCACTGAATGTCTTTGGTGCCCAGGTGTAGTGTTTTTGGTGAGGATGATGTGGCCTGAAAGAAGAGAGGAGGAAGAAATTCTGGGCCTTTTAGAACCAGAAACTGCCCTGTTTTCTGGAAGCCCCTAATCCTTAGCACAGATCTAGCTTGTTGGTCTGCTTGTTGGTGGATGTGGAGATTAGCAATAAGTGTTTCTGGTTTTTTTGGAGGCTAAGGGTATGGTGGCATGAATTTCCCCATGTCCTATTTATCATTCACTCAGAGTACCCAGACCAGCCAGAGGAAAGGAAAGGCTGAAAGGATTTTTTTGGACCTAAAATGCCTTCATTTCCAGCATGGCCTCAGAATTGATAGGGAACGGGGCATGTGGACTCTGAGTAGTGAGAACGCCATGGTAGGCAATCAGCTTCAGCAGGTCCAGAGCAACGTGGCCCTTTGGGCATCTATCCACTAGTTCTGTCTAATGTGACAGCAGGCCCTGAAGACCCTGTCTTTCATGGGGATCTCTTCCTGGGACAACACAGGGACATGAGCTCTAGGATTCCTTAACCCTTTATAGCAGAGTTCACTCTGCTCAAGATAAGATAAAACTGAGGTCACTAGTCCCGACAATCTGTAACAAACTGTGGTCTTTGGAAAATCCAAATCTTTCCTCAAATCCAGATGTTCAGTAGTCCTTCTCTCCTTAGTTTGCTCACCTAGATATTTATGGAGCACCTTTGGCACTGCATTTGTGTTGCTTCCCCTGTAGTTGAGCCTGTAAGCAGCCAACCGCCAAAAGAGTCTCCCACTGGGCCCCCCTTGCCATTAATATGCCCCTCAGTGTTTGATGTATAGTGGCCATTCAGTAGATGAACAGTTGTACAGTGAATAGATGAATGGATGGCATAATTTGGTATGGGACGCCTGAAGCTGCTTTGAGAACTGCTGGGGCTCTCCTATAAGGGAAGTGCTCTCTTGTGACACGGCTCAGCATACGAGCTGAAGGAGGGCTCAGCAAGAGACAGCTATTTCTGCTACTCTCTTGACCCATCTGTTTCCTCTGTTAGAGGTCAAATAGTGACCTCTCTTTGGGCTGGGCTGTGCCACCACTGAGTTTGAGTTCCAAGTTGTTTGCATCTTTTTTGCTCTCTTCTAGACTAGGGTATAAGCCTCTCTTGACCCAACACCATCATTAAAGACCCTGAAGCCTTGCTGCTGATCTGGTTGGATTCTCAGATGTAGGTAACCCGTTTCTGTTTCCTTGGTGCTCCATGGCCCCAAAATGGATGTGATTGGTCAGGACCTCAGCTCTGAGGTTGGGCCTCTGCCTCTTGTGTCTTTCCTGGACCCGCATCCCTAGGTGTAAAGGAGGCTGTTATTCATTGTTCTCCCAGTTTTGAAGTGATGCACCTCACTTATGCCTCATCTCCCCACCCCACCCTTGCCCCTGCAACACCTTTTCCTTTCCTCTGGAGGAAATTTTCCTTTATCCTTCAGGTATTTTCTCTAATGTATACAGAATAATTGGATATTAGAGTTTTTTCTATTATACAGGGAAGCTCAATTTGTTCACCAGCAGTACTGGATTAGCCAATGAATTTCTGATAAAGCTATACGGCTTCTTACTGGAACTTGAATCTCCCCATATGTTCCTGACTTTCATCCTGATGCCCTTTACAGGATGCTGCTAATTTCTAATATCAATGACTGACCTTTTTTGGTGTTTCTTTCCTTTTTTTTTTTAAGATTCATTTTACTTTTGCATCCCAGTTGGGGTATAGGCCAGGGGTGTGGGGCGGTGAGGTGGTTTACCAGAGACAGAGTGGGGAGCAGAACAGGCAGATTGACTGAAGTACACTGCTGAGGGGAGCAGCAGGCGAGGCAGGAGAGGTCTACCACGCCATGTGGGAATCTCCCCGGCAGGACATTGAACCTGCGCAGTAACCACCAACAATTCCACAGTGTTGTGCGGTGCTCAACCCACTGCGCAAACAGGGAGGCCCCTTTTTTGGTGTTTCTAGTTAACTGTGCTACATGCCTTTTGGGCATCCTTACAAATTCTCTGTCCACATCTTATCCACATACTGTCATGTGGCCCTTTCCATGTGGGTTTGGGTGGGCTCTGTGCAAAAGCCTCCCTGCCTTCCCTATGATACCATAACACAGGGCACCGGGACACACAGCCCTTAATCTGGAAGTGTGGGGAGTTAACGCACATGGAGACTGGTGCTGGTGAAGGAGAGACGGGAAGTTGTGGATAAAGATTCTGGCCTTCCTCTCCAGGACAAAGTGCTTTGAGGCCATGCCAAAAGATCCTCAATGATCACATGGGCTTGACCACCATTAGTTCTTGGTGATGTACAAAAATAATGTCCCCTTGAGTGGACAGCCCTTCCTTCTCAGTTATGTCTTTGTGCTGTTTTGGCCCTCCCAGCTTCTGGGACTCTTCTAGTTTTGAGAAATACGCTGTGGACCAAAGAGGGCTTCAAAAGAGAAGACTTGGGCAGGCCATTTCTAGGTGGTTCCTGAGAAGGTGGACACTGGGGAAAGATCTGGTGGTGGTGGATAATGGTGGGCTTTGTGGAAATGTGCAAGGTGCTAGATACTTGAAGACCATGATGTCAGGGACCCCAGGGACCTGTCACGGGAGATGCAGGTGAGTTTGCAGGAGGCAACCAGCATGTCTACTGCTGGTAAAACATCTTTCTGGTTCCTTAGAGGGTCTCTCTGTAGGGGGAGGGCAGAGTTCATCTGATGAGCTAGGACAGCACTTGCCTAATCCATGAGGATATTTGTCAGCATCTACAATCATCATCGTGACATTGGATTGTTTCCCCTCTGTTCCTATTTAGCATTTCCCCTTACTAGAAGTTTGTTTTACTAACAAACATTCTCTCTCTTTAGATGCCATTATTCGAAAATAAAGCTCTTTCTTATGCAACAAACCAAAAACCAGAAAACAATATTGGATGAATTAAGGGAGATGGACTGAATTCTGAAATTGTGATTCAAGAATCTTTCCTTTTTCCTTACTTAACCTGACGCTCATTTTAATTAAACAGCATTGGAAAGTGAAGTGAGGGTTGCTTGGAGAAAATAAGCAGAGTTAATTCGCTTCTCCTTAAAATCAGCATAGAGGAATTCATTCTCAAGTGGACTCTCTTTTTCTCATTCTTCTTCATTTTACTGTCATTTGCTTAACTTTCTTCTCTATGAAGATTTGAAAATAGCCCATCACAAAATAAAGCTAAATCATATTTCACACAATAATGATATCTTCTCACCACCAAAGAAAAAGACACAAAAGCATGAATGATTATATATTTACTCAGATTTAAAACACAATCAGATCGCTCCACAGTAGACATGAATTTCAAGAACTCAAGCTTAGTCATGTGGGAGATTACAGCCTCCCAGGGAGGCAGATAGACCATCCCAAGATTGAGCAGGTTAGTTATTTCTCAAACAAAAGGAGTGTCAGTTCATCTGAAGGGACACGGAAGGGAGTGTCAGGTGATGCTGTGTCCCGGAACATCCCCACCAGAATATGAACTCACCCTGTCCAACCTCACAGTTACAATAAATTGCAGGTGGAAATGGAAAATTTTGAGGATTCTCCAAATCTAGGTCAAAGGAACTCTTCCAATTCATTCATTCAACTGATTCTCAAGTGCCTACAGTATGACAGGTGGTGTTTTGGATACTTGGGATGCACCAGTGAACAATGACAAGGATCTTTAATCTTGGGGACTCATATGCTCTAGGAAAGACACACTGTTCTTGGCCATAATAAAGAAACATGACCACCATGTAAATCGTGTTTTAAATGTTATGGGAAGAAGAACAGTAGTAGAAGCAATTGGGAGCTCCCAAAGGGAGGGTCATTTTTGAGTAGGTGATGTCTGAACAAATTTGAAGGTGAAGGGATTAGATATTATGAATCTGCGGAAAGAGTACCGCATGAGAATATCTGAGGCAAACAGTCCAAGGTGGGAACTTGTCTGGTATGTTCCAGGGGTGCTGTGACTTGACAGAAAAAAGTAAGTGGAAGAAGAGACAAGGCCCCTTAATTTGTCTTTTCCTTTTACTCTCCATCAGTCATCCTAACGATTGGTGAATCATTCTTATTTCATGGTGCCTCTACGGTCTATAAGAACAATCAACTCAGAGTAAAAGGCACTAGGGGATGTTCCTTCATGTGTCCAAAGGCCGCTTAAATTCTTGGACTTTCTTGTTTTTGAAAGTTTCCAGCTTACAGAGGTCAGATTGCCCATAAGAGTGGTTTAAAGTCACATATAAGAGCCCTCTGAGGACAGAACACTGAATTACCAAGGAAATGTTCTTTGTGCAGGCTTTAGTTTGTTATGTGTGAAAAGAATATCATTGGTTACTCTGATTTGGTAAATATGTAATTATGATTTTTGAAAAAAATGTCCCTTATTAAAAATAATGGTGAGGAGCTATAGTAGAAATAAAATACAGGTGTTTGTAAGGTGGTGGTAAAATAAGGATGCTGGTACGAGTAACTGAGTATCGAGAAAAAATACCCAAATATACCCTTTCTACTTACCATAGGACACCTGTCTTATCTTCTTGGTTATACAGGTTCCAAAGAAAACTTTCCAGGTTTCTCACTTTAAAATCCTCACCTAGAACTCACCACAGTTCTTATCTTTGGTGCTTTAACCAACGGGGCAATTATCCCCTGAAATGCCCCTGTTTTCCCCCTCACTGTGGGTTTTTTAAAGTGCTGTTGTATTCAGAATAGAGGGCGCCCTGCACTCCTGGGCATCTGACAGTTGTACCTGCAAATGTGTCAGGGGCAGAGGGACCTAGTACGACCCCAAATCCCAGAGTGACCACTTCGTATAATGGAAATGTGTGGGGTGATAGGTGGGGAAGGGGTGTTGAAGATAAAGCATAAGTGAACTGACAGAAGAGAGGGAAGAGAATTGAGAAAAAGAAGTTGAAGGCTGGTGAAAAATAGATGAATAAAATGGTTGCCCTAGACCCACCATGAGACTTTCCTAAGTCAGAAATGTGAAAGAAGTGCAGGCCACTCCCTTCATTATCACTTTCTAGCTGAACCAGGGAAATTTTTTTTCCCCAGGAATTATGAAGGTCATGATTTTGGTAGGGAAGATGTAGATATAGGAATAACTATGAAGAGAAACCAAACACGCATTTCTGTATCTGCACAGTTGAGATCAGCTGCCAGGCTGTGACTGAAGTCTTCCAAACTGTGGGGGTTTGGACCTCCAGTTCTTCTCACTGAATTGACCTACTCTCAGAATGACTAGTCCAGAGGAGCAGAGGAGCAGAGGAGCCGAGGGAGAGAAGATGCTGGGACACCAGGGGCACAGGTCCTCACTTAGCCCCTAACTGGTATAGGGGTTTATATGGTAGGCGGGAGAGTTCACAGACTTTCCTAGTCTCCTCTTGGGGGTGGGCCTCTGCAGGCCACGTGCCTGATGGTGGGGTGGGTGGGCAGGGCGTAGTGGCTTAGCATAGGGTAGTGGTAGCATAAGGTAGTCATGGCTTGGTGTGGTGTGACAGTGTGTGGTGGAGTCCAAAACAAAAGAACACCATGAAAACAACTAACGAACTCAGTCTGCTTGGACTGATGCTGAACCTGCTTGCTTTAGGGTGGTTGTGCGACAGGGTGTAAGTCAGTGGGCAGGATTTGAGGTCCCTGGGGTGTGAGTGGGGTCATTACCAAAGGTTCAGAAGTGGGGCAACCCAACAAGGAAGTGGACACGCCCCCCCCCCCGATTGTCATATGGGACCTGCTGCAGAGACTCAGGAATGTTGTGTGTGGACAGGACACTTATTCCTCTGGCTCAGTGACCTCTTCACTGACTTCCGTACTTTTAATGTCATGGTAAAAAGTAATCAGAATGAAATAACATCATTCTACTCCATGTGGAAAACACAGAGCTATTAAAATATGAACACTGTTGGCACAAAATGGGTGTACTTATGTTAAGTGAAATCAGTCAAAAAGTGAAAGGCAGATTGTAGATGGTTTCACTCATCTGTGGAATATAAATATTCCAAAAGTGAATACATGCAAATGATATAAAAAAAATGAACTCAGCAAGAAAGAAGATAATGGCTACCAGAGGGAACAGGAGAAAAGATGGAGGAGCTGGAGGAGGGAGGCAGATGGGGTGTGGGCTCCCAAGGTTTGGTGGAGGCTTAAAAAAAATCGGTCATTGTTGTACTAACGTTATGAGAGATGAAACCTTTATTTTTTCTCAATACATTACTATTACACTTATTTTCACTAAAAAAAGATAATGGCACATTGTGTCATTTAAGTTATTATCTTAAACTTTGAGTTAGTTCAGTGCACTATATTGATAAAGTGTAGAAAGATTAAGAAACATAAAAGAATAAAGTTATGTGCCACATAACATTTCAGTTAACGATGGATCTTTTTTATATCTAGATATGTTTAGATACACAAATACCCATTGTGTCATTAAAGTTGCCTACACTATAAAAATAAAATATCAGCATCAACATGAAGTGCCAAAAATAATCTTGTTTATATTTTACTGTATTTAGTGTCAAGACTTTTATTTTTCCATCAACCTATATGCACGTTTACATTAAAAAACACGCATGTCACTGTGCATTTACTTAGCGTCACTGAATTATATACTTAAGCTGGTTAGAGGTAGAGTGCCCACAGGTAAACTTTATGTTTATGTAAATTATATGTTATTGTACAACAATAAAAACCTAGCTTAAGAAAGCAGACCTCAAACAATAGGAAATAGAAAGTACATTGCATTCCCAAGAGTCGTGCATTGTAGAGCCCATTTCCCCATTCAGGTGTGGCCTGTTTAATTATGAGTGGCCTGGAGTTTCTCTAGACACGTTCCCCATTGAAATCAGCAATAACATGAGGTCACCTCAATATGTGCGTCTAGCCCCAAGACACGTCATCCTCTCCTGCCAGTTTGACAGCTACTGGTTACTTAGTAATAACTTGTTGGACAATTTCTGACTTACAAGTTTCCAAATATCTCTGGAAATCTTATGAAATTTGTATTTCTTGTTCATCATGCAAGTGTTATCCACTTCACACCCCTTGAAATTATGGTCCATGCACGCTATTTATTTTACATTGTCTTCCCTGCTGCTGTGATGGCTCTCGACACAGGCCCACTGCCCTGCTGGTCACCCTGAAATCAGAAGACCAGTCTGCGGGGGAGAGAGGGGTTTGCAGTCAGGAGAACTGGGGTCTGTGTGTGCTGTAGACACCTCATCTTTGTGTTACTATATTTACCATTTTGGATACGAATTTCCTCATCTGAAAAATGGCCAGCTGTACTAGACGCTCTTTTGTCTTCTTTCACCCCTAACATCTAAAGTTCAGTGACAGATCTTCCAACATTTGTTTGTTCACTCACCTGGGTCATATACCCCTAATTCCAGACTAAAATTCACCTCCTATCTGAAGTCACTGGATAAGTCTGTTTTTTTTCCTGGGTGAAATGATTGCAGAAAACCAAACAATCAGGAGAAACTATGCAGCACCAATTTTTTTTTTTTTTTTAAATAAGCAGGAGTGTTGGGGCAGGGTCCTTGGGATTGGGGTTGGTTTGGAGCCGGTGCCATGGAACCAGGTGTACCTCAGTCCAGTGCCAGAGGAGAATCCTGCTCCAGGTGTGGCGGCCCAGAGTGGCAGGATCTGGGTTCCTTTACACAAGAGCCATTGCCATTCCAGGGATGCCCCTTACATGTGATCACACACATACGCACACACACACAACCACATGCACACACATGCAGAGAAGCACATAGGGTCAGTTGGTGCCTCCACCAACACCTCCCATTGACAGTGGTCCTCACGATGGGACAGCAGGGAGGGGCAGAATCACCCAGTGACATACCGCCAGGAGTGGACATAAAAGCGATTTATTGGTAGCAGAGTAGGAAACATGTGTTTATTTCCCATTCAGGGACCCCCATCAGAAGAACCCTGAGTAACTGAAGACCAATATTAAGCCACTATATTATGGATTTAATTTAGAGGCTGAGGGGACTACCAAAGGGTGTATAAAGAAGCTTGTTTATAGTATATATTATTTAGGATGCAAATAAGAAAGAGATGACTCATGATGAGAAAATACATTTATAAGAATTGCACGATGGAGACACAGAACAGGAAGGAAGAAGGTGATCAGGATCCAGAGGTCGCTCCTCAAGGGCATGGCTGTGAACCACATTACTTCTGCTTGGTCTTCTGCTGGCCTGGGCCTGGGGTGACCACAGGGATGCTCGGCTCTGGAAGCTTGGTGTGGCCAGGCTGGGGCACCTTGGTGTGGTCAGGTTGGGGCACCTTGGTGTGGCCAGGCTGGGGCACCTTGGTGTGGTCAGGTTGGGGCACCTTGGTGTGGCCAGGCTGGGGCACCTTGGTGTGGTCAGGTTGGGGCACCTTGGTTTGGCCAGGCTGAACCACTGGAGGGTGGACTGGATGGGTCACCTGATGGTGACCCGGCTCAGGGACCTTGGAGTGGCCCTGCCCAGGAAACGTAGGATGGCTTGGCTCAGGACCGATGGGGTGGCAGGGCTCTGGAACCTTGGTGTTGCAAGGCGGTGACCCCCCGGTGTCGCAAGGCGGTGTTCCCCCGGTGGCGCAGGGCTGCTTGGTTGAGGGAACACATGTTTCTTGAGGAGGAGGCTGGCAGGGCTGTTTCACCTGCTGCTGCTCCACCTGGGGGGGTGGGGTGTAGGGCTGCTTCTGCTGGTAGGAACTCATGTTTCCGGGGAGGCTGGACCTAGGGAAAGAACAGTTGACTCAGCAGTTTGGAAAAACAAGTGAGAAACCAAGTTGGGTGCCACATATGTTTCATTTCACGCCCCGTCTCTTTGCTTCCTTTCTGTTTCCCCGAACTGGGAGCAAAGGAAGCACGGGGGATTGTGGTGCCCTTTCAAGAGGGGAAGGTTAGAGGTGACTGGCTAGGTCTTCTCCGTGCTTTCTCTCTCCTGGTGATTCTGAAGACCACATCAACAACACCACACAGCAGCCGCCTGGGCCTCATGGAGGTCCCAGGCTTTGGAAAATTTGAGAAGGTGATAAAGTCAACAGTCTGGAGTTCCCCTCCTCTGCTCACCACAGAGAGTGTCTTAGGTCTCTCAGGACAAGTAGACCAAGCTCCTTGAGCTGACACGATTCCACCCCCGAGCCTCTGTTTACACCGTCC